>NHYE01005175.1:0-15506 GCA_002938385.1 Gymnopilus dilepis | reverse complement strand
GCCTTCTATGGGCGATTGCGTTTTTTATCTTCCTCTTGACCCTTTCTGCCTTTTAATTTGCTTTTGATCATATTTGCTATTGAATAGACGTATTAGGTGGTACCAATCAGGAACGTCCAGCCCGTTAGCACTCAAACCTGCGTCTGGTAACCGGAATAGAGAGATGTCGTATCGTACAGTATCTAGAAGTAAAAATGGCGGGGGGAAACTGTCGGAGTCTCAGATAACTTAGAGGTTCTTAGAGGGGCCACTGTGGAAAGAAAAGCCAGTGTGACACGCCGACTAGTGGACTTACAAGGGCAGAGAACAGCGTCGTCAGGACCGACGCGATCCCGCCGCAGATGATGTCACGGTGAGCAAATATAGACTGAATGTGCTATCACGTGATGGGAAGTTCGATTGCAATCGCGATTCGTACGACTTTGGAAAGTTTCGCATTTCCACGCAACCACCACCATCCTCCCTCGCACTCTCCCCGAGTCCTCTCGTCTGCCGCTCGCCATCCGCGTCGTTTTCTGTCGACCCCCGACTCCCAGCCATCGCCTGTCTTCTCGCCGCCTGCTTCCGCCGCCGACATTGTTGGATGCTGAAGCGCAACCTACTCGACTCGGCCAACGCCATCTGGTAGTGGAAGGCACACCCAACATACAAGGGTTCTAGGTGTGCTCCTCCTTCATCCTCCTTGAAAATTCTCAATAACCCTATTCTTGCAACGGTCACCTCTCGGAAAGTGGTGCGCCTTGTGAGTTTGCTTTTCTGGTATCATGGTTGTCCAACCTATTGATGGATCCACGGTTTACATATTGTTTGCAATTTCTGGTATGTATGAGTCTCTCTCAGCTTGAGTTGTTCTCTTTCCCTGTCTTTTGTGTAGTTTGTGCCTTTGTAATGTAGGAGTAGATCTAATAAATTCCATGTTCCCTTGACCTTTATAAGCTACCAACGAAGATGTATAAGAATTGTAAGAAACTAGTCCAGGACACTGTGGAAAGCCAGTTTATTGAACTGCGTAGTAAGGCAGTCACTTGCACTGTGTTTGCACAGTGAGATATTATAATAGGAATTTTGTCCGATTTCGTGGCCATTTGAACCGACTAAAAAACGGTGCACTACACTGCTTTCTAACAGCTCAATATACTGGCTTGCGACGGTCCATGACACTGGCTTTTCTTCCCACAATGCGGGCAATATTCTTTCGTCCATTGAGAGGTGAAGTACATAGGTTGTGAGAGGGGAAGAAAAGTCAAAGCCGATATGACTGGGGCCGCAGCACCTTCCCAAGCGGGCGCGGCTCTACTTCAAAACGGACCTACGTCCCGAGGCGTAGACCTAGGTCCTAGACCGTGGCCATGCCTATTATGGGTCTATGAGCAAGCATACTAATACTATATCTACATTTCCGTACTTTGCGTGATATGGAAGACGCCCTTGAGAATAGGACAATGTAATGTCTGTTCCTGTTTCCCTTAGCAAATCCGTGTTGCACGCTCAAACGACATATATATGTCGTCTTCGTGGGGCTTCTTGGAACCAGTATATAGATATCGTAATAGTACAGATCGATCCCAGGTAAATGGCGTAAAGTATCCTTTCAGATGACGACTATAAAGCGTCCAGACAAAGACCGTTTCTTCGAGCTTTCCTGCGCGAACTCCCGTGACCGTTTAGAAGCGGGTTGAGTTAGTGGTCGTCGACGCTGGTGACGGGTAGGTCGTAGCGCCATGCCCTTTCTTCGTATGCTTTCATGAACTGGTAGCCTTTCAGGGTGCTTTCCGTCGAGAGGATGTTAGCAGTAGGATGCAGCACTTCTTCTGACGTGATCAAGATGCAGAGTGTTTTTGCGCGGCTTGTAGCGACATTGAGGCGCCTTCGGTCGAAGATGAAACTGTTATCGCCCCTCCTGGAGTGTAGCATGGAGAATAAACATATTACGAAGTCGGCCTCGGATCCTGTAACTTGCTTTTAGTGATAGGCCGAAATAGGTGTATGGCACATACCCTGGAGACGTTCGATTGTGTCTACGACAATCTCGCTTTGCTTGATATTGTCATTCATGCTGAGTGATTCCATAGCGGAGACCATCTTGTCGCTTGTATTGGCAGCGCGGACGCGAGATATCAGGGATTGGACGACCTTCTTTTGGTCGCGGTATGGCGTGGCGATTACAATCTTCGACGTGGGTGAGCAGCCGTGAAGGATGTGGGCCAGTGCATATGCGACAGAAGCTTCTGTCTCGAGCCTCGATTCGTGGCTGGCGCGTGGTGAATCGGAGGAGTAGCTCAGGTTGACTAGAGCTAATGAGAGGGCCTGATGTTGGCTCTGTGACGCACTGCCTGTGGACCGACTTACGTCCAGTGAGTTGTTGAACGTGTCGGAATCCTCGGACGCCCGATCTTGCATTGCGGTATAAAGTGACTGTAGCAGCGAGCTCACTGCGAAGAATGTGTCCGTTCCGAGACCGAGTGGGATGGGGATATTTTGCGAGTTGGCCAATGTTCTTATCGCCATTTCTTTTCTCTTTCGAGACTCCATCTCCTCTGCGTATATTGTTGATATGAAGTCACATGCATCGGCGTGCAATCTTCAAGAAGAGTGTTAGAGTGAGGTGGCTTCGAGCGCTAGGACTGACCTGAAGTTTTCCTGTAGTTGGGTCACGTATCCCGCCTGTGGATGTGTACTGGTCACTCTGTGGGATGGTTTGTCGCCTACCACCCCTTCAGAATTTGAAGGCGATTTTGGAGACGATCTTGGTATAAGGTGCTCTAATACAGACTTGAAGTTCGGACTGGAACGTGCGGAGGCACACTTGGTCGCGAATATCGGTGCCAGTTGTTCTGAGTCTCCTGCGACGATGATGCGCCCACTGTCTCTGAGGAACTGGACGGCCAATGAAAGTAAGTTCAAGGGCAGTTGGCTCGCTTCATCGATGACGACGCAGTCCGCCTCAGTTGAGTGGAATTTCAGGATCTTCGATACCTGGATGTTTTCTGAGTCTAGATGCGCAGTCTTAGTCGTTTAACACTCACCTGATAGATTGTCCCCAGCCAAATGCGCGCGCGCCTCCGACTGTTGGCTGAACGGTTGATCAGTCCGTCGATTACTTGAATGTCTATGTCCTCTATCCAATCCAGGCCCGATGATCTCGAGGAACGATATCCTTGTATGAGACTCGTCAGTTTATTGTGACATTCTAGGATAGCGGTATGCGTAACAGCTGTTATGATAATAGTATATTGCGAATTGCCCCACTTGGGGTGTTCGACTTCCAGTAGACGAAGGAGAGAAAGAGCGATGGTGTGTGTCTTCCCGGTGCCTGGAGACCTCAAATTAATAACGTGTATAGCCTATTTCGGGGAAATCCTACCTGGAGGACCCCATATCACAGATAGCCGATTCCTCAGCACGGAGTCGACTGCCCGGAGCTGAGATGGTTTCAGAACAAGTGCGTCTGCTGTGCTTACGCCGCTCTCGGCGATGGCGACCATGGTCCGTTGTATGGATTGGGCGGTCTGTAGTAAAGTCTCTGTATCACAGGTTGGTGGACTTTCAAGGGACGTGGGGTTTGTGATGAGTTGTAGAAGCGGAAGGTTGTGGTGATATGAGGTGGGTGTCCTTCCCTCCGATTTCTCGAGAGCTCTCCATTTGATGTCTGTTTCGAAGAGGGACGCTAATATCTTGGGCGTGTTGAAGTCGACGAGCCTGGGTGATATGCGGAAAGTGGAGCCGAGTGACAGCAGCGAATTTTTGCCCCATGTTCGAATGGTGAGAGATAGAGTATCCACTCCCTCGATTCGTCTGGTTGACGTTCGTGTCACGTGCCCTAAAAGTATGTTCTCTCGCACTCTGGGGTCTTGTTGCGCCCAACCTGGTAAGACTGTGCTGTGCGCCTGGGGATTTGCGTCCGCTATCGCACTGTCGTCGAATAGTGCCTCTGTCGGAAAGTCGAGACCGTCCTCGGCTGTCGTCCTCGTCAAAATGAAGTTGTATGGTAGCGGTCCAGATTCTTTGAAGGGATATTTCTTCGCGTTGTGTTGTTTCACGTCAAATATGTGTTCGTCCGTTGAGCCCCTTTCTAGAGTCCCGCGGTAGACTAGCATCGTTTTGTCATCGCCCTGGTCGATCCGCGAGCGCCAGAGTAAACTGAGTCTGGAAAATACCTCGAGCTGTTATGCTTAGCGGAGAGGTAGATTTGTCGGGGACAACTACTTACCTGTTGCATTGTAAAGAGTTTGCGTATATGGGGCTCTTCACAAAGGACTGGGTTACAGAGCGAGAGAGGGGTGGCCTTGTTTATTAGATATGCACCACCGGACGCGGGTCTAGCCCGATTCCTGAAATCTTTGAGGACTGAATAGATTGTGTCGTTTCGTCGTCTGAGACTCTCTTCCACCGACTGAGTGTCTCCTTTGTGATGTGCGCGGAGAATCTCTTCTATGGAGCAACCGGTCGAGCTTTCTGGGAGGAGATTTACCATGTACTCGTGAAGATCCCATGAGCCAGGGATAGGCAGGACGAGGTGACGCTCTATCTCTGCTTTCAGAACGACCATCGGTGCCAGTTGCCCGACCGCGCGGACACCTGGTTCCTGCTTTGAGATTTCGTGTTCCGTGCGCATGATTGTGATTCGTTCATCGATCCTCTTCTCTAGCATTTCTCGCGATCCTTGGTTTGGGATCCCGAGACAGTCGCACAGAACTCTGCAATCTAACCGCGAGGCTCTCTTGAGGAAATTGGTGAGCACTTTCTGTAGGACTCTTGGATAGTGTTTCGATTCCATGGTGGCTGTTCCTTGTGCCAGTACTTGGAGACATGTCTGCCGATCGTCTTCTTGATGAGACGGTCCTTCGGAAGCAAGTAAGGACTGCAGGTGAGCGTGTTCTGCGACGCTCCAAGTGTAAAATTGGCATGTCGGCTTCTGTCCTGCTTGGCGACACGCGTCGATGCGTCGTATGATGTCTGCTAGTTCCTGGATGAAGGTCGCAGGCGTGCATAGGCGCGACATGGATTCTATGACAGACGCATGGACAGAGATGCAGTACAGGTGGTTCGATGACGATAGAGATGTCCTGGGATCGAACGCTGTTATCACGACGGCTATGTCCTCGTCGCTGGGGCAGCTATAGTTAAAGCGCGGAATCGCCTTTGACCGCTCCGATTTAGTAGCTGGTAAGTCGCAGATATTGCGTATATGCTCACCTTCGCTGTTTTCGACATGAATGCTTGCGTCGAAATTGTCCCTTGGTCTTTGGAACTTTGATCAAGCATTAAGATCCGCTCGCTTTGCGTCAGTAATTCCGGTACTAAGTTCCGCATAGCTTCCCTGCGATGTGGTTCTGCGAAGATTCGATGGAGTTCTTCTATGTCTGGTAGAATATCCGCAGGCGTCGGTGATGCTTCTCTGCGGGCTATATTGAGGAGCTGCTTCAGTATCTGAACATCTTCCCTGGATATATTGGAGATATTGTTTAGCAGTCCTTCTTGCACAACCGTGGACTCGCATGTGGCCTGATATTGACAGTCTCGGCACGATGCGTTGAAATGCCAGTCTAAATCGTCGGGCGTCGAGTAGATTATCCTTGGTAGATCGCGGAACAGGATTGGACGGAAAGAGGCGTCAAGAAGTGACAGAGATATTGCGTGAATATCGTCGAAGGAAGCTGTGGCTTGAGGTCGGTTGTAAGGGGGTAGCCAGACTGCGGGTTGGTCTGTCCCCATGAATATCGGCCGATGTAGAATATGGTTCAGACATAACGTGTAGAAGTATATCTGAATGTGATGAGATGGCTTGGAGGGGGGTCAGCGATCAAACGAACCTCTGGTAAAAGATACTCACCTTTACGTGTTTGGACGCCTTAGCGTCTAAAACCCTCCACTTCAGTCTGTTGTCTACTCGTTTGATTTCTATCAGATCCGGCTTCGCGAGCCCAAATCGAATAGGATGACTGCCGTACTGCTGGAACGACGTCTTGAGTTCCTCGTTAGGCGGTAGGAACGAGACGCCAGATATAAAAAAATGCGAGCGTTCGTCGGCAGCGATGTTTTCGAGTAGAGTGTTTCCTGTGACAGGTATATGCGGGATCCTGAGCAATAGGCCTTCACGGTCTAGGTACGATAAGAGACGTTGTTCCCATTCGACGCCTCTTCTCAACTCGGCCTTTACGCTCTCCGTTAGCTTTGGGACCTTTGACTGAGTCGGATTTTGCGAATGTTTTTGGCTGACGAATGTCGTCGGACCGTCTGATCTAGGGCTTTGGTAGGCTCTGTGTATGTATAGCTCGCAGGAAAGATGCTGATATGTGGCTAGGTTCGTAGCTGTGATGGAGCCCATGCTGTGTGCTTGAGCTCCTGAGGGTGTAGAGATTAGCCATTTCGGTCCACTTCAAATACCCTCTCCCAATCGCAGAGAGTGTGAAGGCGATATACTGCAAAAGCACCATCGAGATAGGTTACCGGGTCCAATATTTCGCTTCAAAATTAGTACAAGCAAAATGGGAAGGATGGTCAAAAGAAGTTATGGGCGACACATACGCCGTACCAGCATCCTATTCCCGCTGTGACCGATGTTAGTATGCCTTTGACACAGTGGGTTCGTGGCGGTGGAGACGGAGGTATATTGTTTGGAAAATCTGTTGGACAAGACGTTTTGTTTGTCGCTGGACTGACGTTTTGTATATTCCTGTATTTTGACAGGAATTTTCGAAGGGTCATTTGGCGGATTATGAGTGGGAGTGTGGCTGTGTCTATTTGGACGGGTACAAATATTGATTTGATTAGGACAACAAGATGACGACACTGTTCTTTCGTCAGTCGAAAGAGCCTGTACGCTCAGAGCCGTCGTATTTCAAGATTTCAAGATGGGTAGACCGGGTCTGGTTGGTGGTGGAGCGGCCCTGGCTGGTGTCGCTGTAAAAGGTGACTATCCTTTGACTGTCCTGAAAACTCCATCTGCGCGCGGACGCTTAACCCAAGGACATAGAAAATGTCAAGTCAACATTATTCGGATTTATCTTGGGCTTTCATTCCTGTTGAAGAGACGGGCGAAACTCCCGCTATTGAGCATGGTGACGTGAGTTTTATTTTTCTCTTTTGCTTACTGCTGGGTTTAATAGTGTAGCTATGGAGCATGTATAAGATGACGATCAACGGTCTTTGGACGTCGGACTCTATCGACGTAGCTGGTGATGTGGTCTCTTGGAGGGGCAAGACTCCTCTGGAAGTGAAGAAGGGCGTCTTCTTACTCCTCGATATACTGACGGAAACCTCTATGCTGCCGTTTCATGAAGTCATCCAGTCGGTGTGCGACGAAGTCGATGCATCGGAAGTGCAATGTTTCTTCTCGGCCCAGGCTATCATGTTGGCCCTTTTTACGTTTTTCGCTGTCTTCCGCTCATTTTGCAACCAGCGAGCGATGTCATAGGGAAGCTCTGTGTGCTTATAGGTCTGTTGTCGCCGGCGGGTTTTTCGACCCGACTACATCCGATCTCGAGAGTGACTCTGACAGTGACGTCGAGGCGGAGGAAAAGGCAAAAAAGGACGAGCTCGTAGAAGCGAACTGCAATTGGTTGGCGGAGTGGCTTGAGGAGCAGACGACGTTCGCCCAGCAATTGATAGCGCTGGGGGTTGGTTGGCGTATTGCTTCGTGCTCCGCCTATGCACTGCTGGTATGGTTCATCGAGGAGCAGGGTTTTGATCTTCCCGGCCTTCGCGAGATAATCCGCCTGATAGCCCGAGACGTCGACAATCATGTTGATTTTATATCGCTCCTAGTTTATCATCTTGCGGACAGACCCACGCTGTTGGAAGTCCGTCGGATTGTAGCAGGAGCGATCAAGATGGAGAAAGCCTGTGCGACAGGTAGTCTTCGTCTCAAAGCTCGGGATAAGCTTACTGATCACCTGGCCTCTAGATCTTTATATAATGATGGACTTTGATTTTCGAGGAAGTCAGATAACGTTCGGTTCTCTGCACGATTATATTCGGTATCTGGGTCGTACTTTCAAGTGCTCGTTTGATTATCTGAATCGACGAGAGAGGCAAAACCCGGTGAGACTCTTATCATACTCAACACGCTGTGTCAATTCACCGTAAACTCTTGAAGTTCCCTTGGATGGTTCATCGCAGTGGACGGGTTTCGAGGTCGTTTATCCGTGGTTTGATAGTACGTCATGCGAGAAGATTTTCCTGAATAAGTCCATCTATTTTGATAAATTTTCGTGTTGAGACCGATGGATTTTGAGTTTTTGTTTGTAATTATGCCATTATCTGAAATTATGGATGCTGTAGGATCAATAGCGATGATAGAGGTCGGGAGGTCGCTGTTCATAGTCACAGAGCGATGTGCGTTTCGCCGACGTATTGTTCACTTGAGTTCCTTAGGCGCATATCTCGATTGAGATCTACCTCATCCAATCGAAGGTCAGGAATTGGGCGTTTTCGCAGTCACGCAAGCCAACCGGGTTTGCGCCCTTTCAGTCTCCTTTACAACGGAAAGAAAGTCTACTTTTAGCTGTACAGAATATAGATAGATAGATCTGAGGCCAGGCATTGCCCGTAGGGCCATTTTACCGGAATTGTCATGTAAGGTCCTGTCGCTTTTGCTGATGTATTTGTTCGTATTTATGTTCGTGCCGCCAGGATGTTGGACGGGGCTCTGCACTCACGGTTGCTCGTTTGGCTTGGACCAGGATAAAGGTCTTTACCTGTCGAACACCTCTGTAACTCGATGGTCGCCTTTGGGAAGTATGCATCCACATGGTCTGTTTACTTAACATCTTATCGTACGTGGCAAGGACTCGGACGTGCCACATCATGGCTATTACTGGTGACATGTCAACTGGAAGCACTCGAGTACTGTGACCAAGATATATCAGGATGAAGTGGTGAAAAATCAACTGAAGCCTTTGTAAATCCCAAGCTATGAGCTCGACGGCGACTGCGGACAGTTCGAAAGCAAATGAAGGTGAGTTACATCGTAATCGGATGAGTAGTAGCTCACTAAATAAGTCAGAGGGGATGTTGAAGTCCGACGTACAATCTTTATATTCGCAGATGCAAAATAGTTTTGAAGATGCACGCGAAGCACTATCAGTCGTTTCTGAGGACCAGGCAAACGCCAAGGGCAGGGACAAACTCTATCGCGCTGCATTGGACGCTGGCCAACATCTCGCAAGCCTTCTCCAAGTCTTGGGTGCACTACATCCTGCGTGTTCCGTTGTTGGGAGTTCCCTTGCCGTAAGCATTTCAGTGTAGTGCTAAATTGCAGTACTCTGCATTAACTGCCGCAGGCCCGGTCAAGTTCTACGCTCTCAATGTTCAAAGCGAGCTCGATCCTTTCGAGCATCTGTCTGATGAGAAGTTGGTTGAAATCTGGAACGCCCACTCTCCTCCGTCATTTAAGGTAGCCAACATCAATAAAGCGGGCGACGACGACAAATATGAACGCTTTAATAGTGTCAAAAGATTGGTTCGTTATTCCGTCCTTGTCGCAGCTGCTTCCGCTCATATTCCGTGGTGCCAGTTCAAACGTTTCAATGCTTCCCAGAACCACGAATTCCGAAAGGCCGGTGTCCAAGCAGTCAAGGATGAATTCATGCGTCGTCGCCTAGAAACGACTGAACAGCGCGCAGCTTTTGTCAAGGCGTTCTTAGGGTCAAAGGACGTTGTCAGCCCTATCCGCCCATTCATTTGGAAGTCGAATGATGACTGGGATGGACGCACTGACACCATACCCCCAACGAAAGAGGTACAATTATTAGCTTGTTACTATCTATCATGACTGACTTTCCCTGTTCTTTTGTCAGGGTATCTTCGAAGGGTGCATGGTCGCAAAAGTTCTGGCAGAGCATATAGCGGTTATGGGAACAGTGAAGATTGATGGGTTTGTACCTGTGGCTAGGCCTTATGGCGCGCTGCAGCTTGCTATCCTCGCGGTATGTGGGCTCTAATCTCACATCTGATAGCTTGAATTACTAAAGGCTATTACAGGTCCTTCGTGCCCTATTCTGCTCTGTCACTGGTGAACTCATCGACAGTGGGAAGGACTGTCACTTCTCGAAAGATAACTGGGGAGACTACGAGATACCCTCCGGCAAGCCGAATACCAAGGGCAAAATTGTACGGCGTGGTACGCTTTTCAAGCCCAGAATCCTGGACCTCAAGGACGAAGAGTGGGCCAGCATTATCACAACAGCAACTGCTTCTGTGGGAAAGAAGAAGAAAGCGGCGATCGAGGCGGTGGCTGAGGATATATCAGCTAATGGCACTGCCGAGGGTATGTCTGAGGAGGAGAAGAATGCTTATTATGCGGAATTATACGCGTGAAACGGTTTCTATATACGATTTATTGTCGCCTTATAAAAGCTAATTTTTACTTAAAAAATACAAGCACGTCTTTTCTGAGAAAACGGACTGGGCTTTGAAAAGACCGGACGTCTTGGTGTCTTCCCTGTCTTTTCCGGTCTTTCCGTCTAAAAAAAGACCGCCCCAAGACCGTGCACTTTTACTGATGCCATCATTGCCCTGGAACAGGAGAGAGGCGAGGTACAGAGCATTATAGCTGCTGTTTATCTCAAACTCGTGCGTCCCGTTTTTGCCCAATTTCAAAGTTCATTAGGATGAGCAGGAACCTGGTGGGAAACTTTAATAGTGCGAGTGTCTTTCGCGGGTGCGAGGTATTCCGGAGTCTTTCACCTCAGAAGGTCTGTCAAAAGACAAGCTCGCGTCGTTTCTGGATAGAGCAAAGGGAGTCATTGAGCAAATCGGTAGCTTCAGCCAGTAAGTAACGTTTTTCCGCTTGAAACGCCATACGCACTGCAGTCCGACCTTTGAATAGGCAATATCATGGCGACAAGTCTCTCAAATTCCGTTGCAGTAAGCCTCCACATTCTTGTCACACCCACTTCTTGTCAATGGTTTTTTCTCGCACTGTAGAACGTGTCCTCTTCTCTTCCTCAGACAGGAAGAAGGTTGATGGTTTTCTGTCAGCCATTCAGGAACTAAACGAAGAGCTTAACTTTGTCGTTGCGGTACGAACAATGGAAATGACGCAGCAGGCACGCTTCGAGTCCGTGGACATCAGCAAATTACAGCAGCATTCGGCAGACATAGAACGGCTCCTGCCAGTGGATGGTCAGCCTTGGGCATTAGAAGAAACGGTCATTCATCATATTGCGCAGATCATTCGGCGTCAATTTACTAATGAATCTGGTGAACATGACGTTTTGCGAGCAGTTAAGATCGTGTTACGAACTCAGGATAATTTGGACGACGAAAATAGGCAAGTTTATTCGTATTTTGGAAGGACGGAACAAATTAAACGTAATTCGATGACCTACAGGGCCTTGTTTGACATCAAGTATCAGTTTGAGTTGGAAAGAATCAACCGAAAGTTGGATTACTGGGGCACGAGGTTGCTAGAGGAGGTGGGTCACTTGCATTACTACTCTCACAGGGAACCTCAAGTTTCATAATACCCTTATTAGCTCAGGAAAGGGCCACATTCACTCATTCCGGACGGTGATTTGAAGGTAAGCCGCATCACACAGATCATCAGTCTCATTCCTCTTGGATGCTCATACGACAGTGCAAGCAAATCTGGAAAGGTGAGCCCCGCCTGGACTTCGTTCTCTTCAGGGGCGTCCCAATCCACATTCGTACTATATAGATACCGTATGTTTCCAACGGAATGACTTGTCGGAATTGGACTGACGGAATGAGCAGGCCGGAAGAAAGTCTAGTGTCGAGTGGAGGCTCTTCATTGACGGTGACCGTTGTATCATTGAGAGGTTCTCAAATTCTGACATTTCCGCAACGGTACTTGGCAGGATTAAGCCATTATTTCCAACGCGAATTTATGACGAACCCTGCCCGTAAGCACAAGCAAGATAGCTGGGCAGTCGGCGTCATAACGCGTGTGTGCTGTGAGTAATAGCTCAAATAGTCATTGACTGCAGACAGCCAGTCAGAGTGAGGACTGACCTTGATTGTACTCTAGATTATCCAGGTTCGTCCCTTTCGGTCAGTTATATAATCGCTCTCTTGAAAACGCCGCCTCAGCGATCTGCGACGCTATCGACAAAGGTCAGTTGTTATCTTTGTTCCTCTCTAGGAATGTGTTGGTGTTACTAAAGTGACGCTTTCCTACTCGTAGATGCCAGTGGGTATATCTCTGCCAGCGAAGTGGCCGAATTTCTGCAGACAAGACCGACAGAGAGGGATGCCGCAGGCGTGTTGAAGCCCATTTGTAGTGTGCCCGAATGGCTTGCATAGTACGTTTCTGTGTCACGATCGCCCTCCTGGCCCGGGGTGCTGAAGAAGTCGCTTGTCGTAGCTGTGCTTACGGATGGGATGCTGATAACATCTTGTACCCCCTCTTTTATTTCTCATCGACGTCAGAGCCACCTTGCTAATATGTCTTTTTTCTTGATCGTAGATGCGCCCTTCAAGCGCGAGAGAATTTTGACCGGATCAGGGAATTAAAAGGGAAAGAAAATAATCCACCACGGACATATGTCAAAAGAGTGGCGAAGCAGTTCGACCTGGTGACGAAGAGTCTGTTCAGGATCTTCCAAGATCTTCCCCCAGAGGCTCTCTTGCAGATGGAGCGCTTACGAGACCGCCGACGGGCTGTTGTGAACGATAAGATAGCGTTGAATTTACAGAAGTTGAATTACCGGCTCGACCAGGCGTCGTCAGTTGTGGCCATAGCTGGTGACGAACGCTTGGAGTGGGTAAGTAGCCATATTTCCCAATCATCTTCTAAAGATCAGTATCTCAATCAATGCGACTTGCAGACGTTCTATCCCCTTCTCAGACTTCTCACATCCACCCATCTCGACATGTTCGAGAGAAACGAGATGAAAAATCCCCGTCTGGACAGTGCAATTGGCACCCTCCTCGTCCTGTTTGACGCATTTGACATTCGGGTCACTGAACTGAAGAGGATATGGCGCCGCCAGGGTCTGGACATCAACCGCCAAATGCGGTACTATGCGAATGGCATGTACTTGCAGTATTTTCTGGTTTGTCTTTTGGTTTCGTTTTCAAGGTTCGCGGGATTACTGAGTATTTTGTATCAACCCTTCTCCTCCACTCCCCTTCACCCTCACTCCATCGTGCCCTACGCTACGCCGATCCAGCATTACTCACCCAAGCCACAACTTGGGGACAGCAGCGCTACGATCGACAAGACTGTTGCTGGGATTGAAGACCTTGGAATGGGCGACCTGGCCCACACTGATGCTGATATCTCCCAAACCCGTAGTCGGCTTGCGTTGGTCAGCAATTTTAGCCCAGGCCTGTGGTCTTGAAGAGCGCTGGAATTTGGACGTTTAAGTTTGCTGGAGGCATGCTTGCTTGTTGTACGTCTAAAATGAGTTATGATGGAATTTTCGAAACAGAGTTACCCTGGTTTGGTTTTGGTATATGTAAGGTAGACGGCGGGACTGAGTGTATATATACTCGTATAGGCCGCAAGTTGTTGCAGAGCTGACACGGCTGTCTCCTGGGCTTATACAGAACGGAGGAGGACGAGGATGACGAAAGTGCCAGAACTTGGAACAGATTGAGCAGAGGGCGCGAATTTCGGACTCGGAGATATCCCGCAGAGCGAACAATTGCATTCTAACAAAACGTGTTGATGCGCGTTGTACGTAGGCGGCCCTGGAACTTGGCGCAGCAGCCTTACCGGACAGAGGAGACGCGAGAAATGGTGAGGAGCACGTTGGATGGAGTGGGTGTCATATGGGACGTCATGGTCATGTTGATGTTCGTTTCGGTTCTGGGCGTGCGCGTGAGGTGGCAAGCACAGCAAGGACCAATGAGCGAGAGCCTGCAAAGAAACGATGAAGAGAGAGAACGAGAGACAGGCCTTCCAGTTCACGATACACGTAAGTAAGGCAAAGACGACGCAAGGCCGTGGCGCTGGCAGTGGAACTGGCAGTGGCGGTTAGCATGACGGACGGGATCAAAAAACAACACGCCAAAAACTCCGTACATACCCTCGACGCGTACGCGTTATTTACTCTCATTTACACCCGATCGATTGATCGTTTAGCCATCAAAATGGCGCCTTGCCCCGGATGGGCAGAAAAGCTCCCGCGCCGCAGGTCCCGCTGGTCCAGCAATTAATGAGAACGGTCCCGTGACCACGGTTGAACTGCTTGACGCACCGCCCCCCACCTGGCTCTGTTCCTTGTTCTCCTCCCCTGCTCTTGCTCTTCGCGCCTCCCAGACTCCAGTCAAGGCTTCGAGCTTTAAGGCTTAAGGACGGATAGGAAGACCACAGCGCCCACGCCCATTCTCAGTGCTGGTGTCCCTCAAGAGGACCTGGTTCTGTGCTCGTGGTTTAGAGGGCTCGGCGTTGGTGAGCCGTTGTGGGCCCTGGAGCGGTGGTTCCACGAAGAAGAAGTGAGGACCCAGGACCAAGGAAGGTGCGTGTATTCGCTTTGAAGGTGAGCTCTTCCTCCCCTCCTTGTTGAGTATATGCGCGCATATTGACGACCGCTCGTGTTCTGTCTGCTTTAGAGTTCCTAACCTGCAAAACTGCAAAACTTACACAAGACATTAACGCGTTCACGAGTCTGCTACGCTGCTCTTGCGACGACTGACGTACTGCTACTGACGAATACGACTGACGACACGTCTGCTACGTATCACTCAAGATTTATCAAATCTACAAACCAAATCTCAATATCAAGAATCTACGACCCTATCAAGACTTCAAGACTATTTTTCACGACATTTACTCTGCTTGCTTCGCTTTTTCGTTCTGTTTACGCTTCAAGACCACGATTACGCTTTTTTGTTCCACGACTCTACCACTAAACCAATCTCAACTCAACTCAACTCAACTTTTGACGCTTCACGTTTCACGTTTCTAACGCCTGTACTTTTCACGACTACGACTACTACATCACTTCAAGACTTTACGAACACGAACATCAAGATTTTCAAGACCATCAAGACTCACAATGCCTCTAATCTCAGCAAAACACCCCTCAACTCCACACCAATCTCATTCCCAAGCCCCGCAGACCGGCTCTGCCCACCCCTCCTCAGTCACCCCCGCTCCTCCCATCCCCTCGATCCGCCTCATCTCCGCCACACCCTCCTCCTCGGGCCTCTCCTCGTCCGCAGACGGGAGCAGGAGCATGAGCCTCACGCTGGAAGAGTCCTGGGCGGCGTCGTTGGCTTCTTTGCCTGTGCCTCCGTCCTCTCTGGCTGCGGCGGGTGCGGCGTCGAAGTCGAACTTGTCGTTGCTACCCAAGGACAAGGAGAGCGCGAAAGGCCAGCAGGATGGAGCGAAGAAGAAGCTCGTCCCGAAAAAGAGCAAACTGTCCATCCTCGGGCTCGGCTCCTCCTCTGCCTTCTCTGGGGGCAAGGATAAATCCCAATCCCGCGACTTCTCCGACGTCGTGCGACGCGTCGGCGCCGCTGAGCAGCTGCCCTCGGGGCTGAGCAGCGCTTCTATGAATTTGAAGGGCGGCTTTGAGATTTACGTCGACCCG
>NHYE01005174.1:0-15436 GCA_002938385.1 Gymnopilus dilepis | reverse complement strand
CGAAATTCTCGTTGAGGGTGTACTACACAATGCGAGGAACGTTCGAGATACGTATCGGGCGAGGTGGAAACCGTCTTCTTGAAACAAGATAGCACGTCACGCGTCACACGACAAGAAACAACGAATCGTGTTAAAGCATGATCCACTGAGACGTAGACACAGTCGAAGTCGGGGGAGATGCTCATGGTCACTTCCATCGTTTCTATGCCAAATTGGAGGAGGAAAGGGAGAGTTGTGAAAAGATGCCGCGTCACAGGTGAAAAGTCAAAAATGTTGTGACGATAGGACTGTCACAATGCGGATACGCCATGATGGAGGATAGAGAGATCGATATTGCAAGGGTTTCAGTCTCTTGAAGACCAGACTTCAGGTACAACGCCCTGCAGACGAGGGGATAGCAGCTTCAGCTGGAGTTGTATCCGCTTCTGCTTCGCTCTCTTGGATTGCGACGCACAACAGCCTTGCAACGGAGAGTCGACCTCCGAAACAAAACAGATTCTCTGGGATGCCTACTTCCTCTGTGTTGCAGCTGCTATGGAGATGAAGGCTGATGCCAGTGTGGTGAAAATCAACTTTGCGGGGTATAGCGGCAGCTGAGTGTTGCTTGGAATGAATATGACATTCATATATCTGATGACGCGGTGCCGAAATCTACTATCTAGTGTTCTTGAGCCGCGTATGCAGCGAGGCATCGGAAACCCATCTCCACCGGGTGAGCGTAGAGCCACCTATACGCATCGCTGATAGTATTCTGTGGGAGAGCACGAAAGCCAAACACACTGACCAGTCTGAATCCAGGAGCTGAAATGACAAGACTCACATCAGTTGGCATCCAGAAGCCCTGCTCCGCCAAAATATAAGTCGCTTTTCGAAGCTATACATGGCTGAAGCAGGTAAGAGGTCGTCAGAAGGGATGGGTAGCCGCGGGCGTCCTTTGAAGCTCACGATCGCTTTGCGCGATGACGCACAATCAGCGTTTCTAGAGAGTCATAGCCAGCCCTCTGCCCATCTTGTTCCCGAAGAATCTATAAAACCTTGGAGCACCGTCGAGGACCCTGGCGGCGTAGTGAGCGGTAGAGCGAATATGCTACAGAGAGAAGCAGCGAAGTGGTGACCTCGCAGTAGATGCTGCCTTCCTTTCCGTAGGGATGCAACTCCTCTATCTCCACCTTAAGCTGCGGCAATCTGTGCCAAGGAATCGTCTTCGGCCTGTCCTCATAAGGCTATCCACTTTGCTACCGCAGACTATCAGAAAATGGCCCATAACCCATTAATGACACTGCGATACATAACGTTGCTCGTAATCCACCACTGACGTTCGGAAACGCCGGCTAGAAGCATGTGTGGTCACGAGACTTTGTGTAGCCGTTGTTGCCAGCAACCTGCAAAGATGGTATGCCCAAATTATTGCCTGACCGCAGGTATGCCTTGCTGAAGGAAATGAGAGGTTGTAGAGAGAGACGATTCGCCGTCGTTGTCCGCTTATCATGGGGCCCAGCTGGGCGAGGAAGACGAAAGGTTGTCCTAGGTCACACTGTACGACCATGGATCATAGAAGGTCGGAGAAGTCGACTGTTGCACAGCGGCACGATGGACACAAACCGCGAAGAGCACTACTCGCCACCTTGTCGATGAAAGGACCAGACGCGGTTTGAGCCTGATCTTAACTGTAACGGGCGTGACGTGGCGGAATCATAGATGAAGAAGGGCGCATAGGGCATCGGAGGGGTGTGGGAGATGGGACAGCTGAATGGCTGATAGAGAAGCGGGCCTACAAGGTCGATTCCAAGACCTGAGTGGGAGGTTGAACCATGATATTGTCACGTTGTCTTGGTTTACAAGATTTGGGACCTGCAAACAGCAATTCAGTATCAGTTGAAATATGATGAACAGGACCAGTGGGAGAGCACACCTGATAAAACCCTGGAAATATTCGATCCACGATATTCCTCGTATTCAGAGCGAAATGCGACGGCCTGCGTCACCAGGCGACAGACTTTTGCAGCGTTTATAAGGCAGTTTGAACGTACTGCTTTCATTGAGTTCTCTCAGAAACGGTTCTGCGAAACGCGCCTTGATATGCGATCCAAAAGAGTCAGAGAAAGATGAGCGCACCTAGGAACATGTCGACAAGATGCACGTTGATCCAATGGAAGGAAGTCCGAAAGAGAGCAAGCTCGCTTTCACGCTTTGCCACCGCCATGGAGTTCGTGTTCAACTGATGAGGACGGTTGCTTTACAAAGGAAAAAACAGATGTGATACCAGCACCACAAACACGGCGGCTTTCGCAACGACCAAACCTGGAGGGTTGCAATCCAAAACCTCCTAGCTCATTGATGCGGAGAGAAGGCGAGTTCGGGGTGCGATTGTCGAAGCTTGCGACCCCAGTGTTGGTCTTTCGTCGTGACGGTGAGGGCTTAGCATGAAAGGACTACCCATGGCGATAGCAAGCCACGTCATGCCGAGCTTCCAATGTCAAACAGGTTCTGACCCGGGCTCAAGTTTGTAGAAGACTCGCGTTGGAGAGTACAGCCCAGGGGCTAGCCGTGAAAGCACTAGAGGCAAGTTGAGCAGATTCACGAAGTTAAAGAAGGCACAACTGTCTCACCTCGAACTCCCTAGTCCGAAAGACTGCGTTGCGGCTCTCCAACTCAACTCATGATGTATTCGTACATCTTTTCTTGTCCCAATCCGAAAGGAACTTCAAGGAATCATCCTGAAGACTCGATGGCAAGAGCTCAGCCGCAGTCAACAGCTTTATAGATGGAACAGCAGAATCAGCATGAAAGATAGGATGGAGGACGGAACGACGAACAAGGTAAGAGGAAGCCCACCTGAAGGACTAGACGCGCCGAAGACTTCCGTTCTGATTATTTGCAGCCTGCGGTATTGAGACGCGAATACGGAATTGATAGAAGAAGCGTCATCAGGACAAGCCACAGAGTTGCGAACTGATAGTAAATGCTCGAGCAGGACTTCGAGAGTGGCAAGACCACACCCTTGACAATGATATCGACTCTCGAGATACCGGTGACTAGTCACTGGACTACATAAGATATAAGATTCGAAATTTCGAAGGTCTGTCGCTCGAGCACGTGACGATCTTGTAATTGACCAGAGTGTTAACTTCTTAGCCTCTCGTCTCGATCGCCATCCTAGTACGCGCTTGCCTTCAGCAAGCGATCTGCTTGGCCCTCTCCAACACCACAGTGCTAAATTGGATGTGAACCACTGGCGAGATGGCCCAGCGGACTCAAATTATCTCAACTATTTACTGTAATTGGTCAGCGATGCCTTTGGCGGAAAACCAGTCAGTATAGTGTTTTCCTATGATTATGTTTGACATCTGACTATGATCAGTTTCCTGACGACTTTTCTTTGACCTTCTCCAGCCCTACAGCATTTACGATTCGAAAGCTGCTGGGCTACCAGGCCTAAGGCAGCATCTGCCAGTGGAGTCATAGAACACTTTCTTGGTGACTCGCTAATCCCTTTCGCGTTAGTTCTATACCGACTGTCTACCTCACAAATTCGTTGCGATGCTCGAGAGTAGAGAGTGAGTCGAGCTAATATTGTCTAAAACCCAATGCCAAGATTCGAAACTTTCCATTCATATGGCGACTGGAAGCCAAATGGCATTTGGTTCTGTACCGACAGTGACACAGCTTGAAGAAAACTTTGAAGACCTCCGCGGTGGATATTCGTGCATGCCTAGGCTGATACATACCTGACAATTTTGGTAGGCATCCATTCCAACATGGCCCGTCACTTACGCCGCCATCGCAAAACGGTTGTCTTATCGTCATGCTGGAAAGCTCTTCGATTAAGCCATCTTGCAGACTGATTAACGTCTAGAAGTTGTCACGCCAACCGTATGCCCATCGATGAGAGTCACTTGTTCTCGAAGATGGCGTTCAAGTTCACTGATTTTTGGTTGTGGACCTAATCCAAGATTCCCAAGCGGGCTCTCTCGGTTATTGCCCATGGAGAAGGGTATCACGTCGATTTTTACGAATACACTGATTCATGTACGGCTGATGTCGACATTTGTAGCGCTCAAGTCGATTTAGGTGTTGCGCGGCATGTTGGGGCCTTTTTCTGGCAGAAGACCTGACAGAAAAAATCATCTGATGTAGGCACCCAACAAGTGACTCGATTTAATCACACGTTGAAGCCCAAATTTCGCCAAGTGAACAGATAACTGTTTATCTCTCGCAATATTATGACATGAAAGAAGATCCCACTTGAGCTGTGCGAAGGTCAGGCAAATAGTAGTATACCAGAGGGGTTACACATCACTTTGATTCACGAAAAGAGAGGCTCAGAGCAACAAGAAAATATACAATATAAGTACGTCAGATACGATATCTAATCCTAGCGAATCTGATATCGACAAGAGCATTGTGTAAGAAAGATAGTCCAGAAACGGCGCGACCTTCTCAGAAGCTCGAGTAAACTATCCAGAGATGTCATCTTCATGTCCAAGCAAGCGAGGATGGTGCGCACAGTTATGCTCAAACAATGATTAGGCTTGGCGCAAGGTTGTCGAATACAAGCGACGCTTAGAAGAAGATATACTAGACAACAGATTGCGACCTGAGGGATGAATATAAGCACAAATGAGGCCAGAAGCTAGGAAACATGGTCTGCCAGCAGCAGTTGCGATTCGTGGGTCACCTCAAGGTTCTGTTAAAATCTGGTCAACTTGAAAGATAGTACTTTAAAGTAGTACTTAAGCCGTAAGAAACGTCTTGTGATTATTGGGCGCATGGTATTTGTCATCTTGGGTTGAGACCATCTGCTAAGCCCGCGATAATGCAGATCAAGCCAAGCATTGCTGAATGACTATCCCATCATGAGGGCGAAAAATGACGCTATGTAAACTATCAATGTCTCGACGCATCCTGAAAAGCTTTACTCAACACACGGTCATAAGCGTTCCACCGCCAGCTACACCACGCAGATGCGTGGAAAGTGGTGCTGTGCCAGCAGCAATATAAAGCTTACAAGAATCTGGGTCCCAAAGGGCGGAATGTGTAGCCGCACGATACCAGTCATCGGTTTGCCTGTCGTCGACTCCTCCCTAGCCCTGCCTACCTGCCTAGAGAACTCAGTGAGAACCGAGCGACAGCTGGACAGCTGGGTGATGCATGGCATATTCGTCTACAAATTAGGGTCGAAACATCAATCGTTGGTCCAATTTCAGTCTTCGAACGTGCGAATTAAGCACGTTGGATGAAGGAGTTGTACTTGTGAACAGAGTCATGGGAGGCCCTAATTGTCTGCCATCGTTTCCTTAAATGCCAAAGGGAAGAAGGTGTTGATTCGGCTAGACACCAACACTACGGATTTCTCTTGAGCAGGATGATAGTCATTGAAGCCTGCGTCGTCAGAAGTCCGACTAGGTCGCCCAAGAAGGCTGGGTCGACGAATTGATGACATGCCTCCCAGGTGGGGCCAGCGACGCAGACAAGCCATTGGGAGGGTCCTCGAACTCGGCTTTAGAGTCTCGATCGGCAAATAACCACCGATTTGCTGGCTTAATCGTCACGGTCTTGCTAGAAAAGATGGCTTGCTGAACTGGGTGACAGGAATTAATATACTAAACAATGGTAAGCGCGAGCATGGGGGGAACGGAGGTTACAAAAATAAGATACGGCACAAAAGGTTCAAAATCGGGTTTGCCTATTAAGACATGGCAAGACGGAGGTTGCAATCTAGTGCCCCAGAAATCCAGGAAGGAGAACGTGAGAATCGGGGCGGCATTCAAATGCCTTCCTTCCATGGGGAAAGTCTCATTGCTTGCACATCTGTACTGGTCGATAGGAGGAAACACTTCTTGCCATACGTTAGCTATTGAGTGACTGCCTGTGAGCCTAAGCCATTATGAGTATCTCAGGCGCAAAGTAGGAGGCCAAGGATCGTGAGCCGCACCTACAACGGTGACTGTGTTTCTCGTCGTTCGGTTGCGACTCACATCGAACACGAAGTCGATTCCTTGGCTAGATTGTTGACGTTTGGTGGATATGCGCCCAAGATTTCGCCCAATTAAGACCCTTGATTATCTCAAGTATGTTAGATACTGCGCAATTCGTCTGAAGGTACTGAGTTGCATAGCATCACACAGCTTTCAAGGCAAAGAGATTGACATAAGTAGATCCATAGAGCCATGCTTAGGAAGTAAGACGGCAAGCTTCTGGACAACTGGGATCGCAGAAAAGCAGCAACTTTGCGTTCTCTAGACAGGGCAGTTCTTGTATCCTGATCTACGGTTCGGTTTACTCTTTGGCAGAGGTATCACACATCATAAGCTGCTTCCTCGACATGTTGTAAAGGAACAGGGAAGCAGGAATGATTGGCAACTCGAATTCGGTAGTCTTTGGCAGGTGCCGAAGCAGCTCTTCATCTGCCGGTGCAGACCACAGAGAGTCGAAATGAGTGTTGACCTAAAACGACAACAGCGTGAAACGAAATGATTCTCGATCTCTGACAGACCGATGCTGCATTTCTATAGCCTCTATAGCACAGTGTAGACCTATATACGATTCACAGATGAAGCTCTCACCGAATTCCATCAGCATTTGTGACGTGCTAAGCGCAGCCTAGAGGTAACATTGTCTTCATCAAATAATGTATGCGGGCAATGGAAATATAACAATCCTGGGCGACGCCTGCAGCAGTAGAGCTCATCAGGGAAGTCTTGAGGCAACGGGGCCGCACATTCAAAATGCCATGGTTCACAGCGAAATGAATGGGTCGCTACTTCCATTAAAACATATTCTCAGCGTGGAGAACTACAGATGACAGAGCCAAACATACCAGGATCACAAAAACGATCGCGCCAACTCAGGGTCGCTGGAATAAGATCGCTAGGTCTGTCACAGTTCTAAAGGGTGTAAACAAGGTCCAGACGAAACCTGTTTAGTTCAATAGTAGGTAGCGAGAGGACAGCAATCTTTGAATTAACCTGCTTGTAGTTGGCGGCACGGGATGGGGGAAAAAGTTGCACGAACTAAAATGGGTAAAGGTCAGTATCGAGGACACAAAGATCTGCGATCGGTCAAGGTCCCGACACGTTTGAGAGGTGCGGCCATTGCAGATGCCGACACCGTCTTGTCAAGGCAGTAGTGACTATTTTGAGCAGCGAGAATTACTCTCGAAGTGAACGATAGAAAGTCGTATTCCGGGATGAAAAAGGCGTCTAGTTTACTTACGTTGGTTTGGCAACAGGTGCACCCGTCAATTCATCTTCAATTCAGGATCTTCGCGCTGCTGGAAAGCGAGACCAAAACGCCTTCATAATCGTGATGCTCTTATTGGACACCAAGTTCGCTTTGCTGCAGATACGAAGTATGAATTACGAATGATGCTTCGGAGATCGTACATGGAGAAGTACTTGCCAAAAGCTGGGGTACGACTGATAGCTGGGAGCAATTGACAAGGAAGAACAGTACGAGCTCTTACTCTTCGAATTGAGTTGACTACTCTGCTGAGGTAGTTCATCGATCCCTTGACCCTTGATTGTCCCGGACCACAAGTATCTTCCTACCTTGCACTTATGCAAGCCCTGTCCAGAAACAAGAATTTTGAGATTCAGGAGCACAAGAATGGCAGAAAATTATTTACCGAATACTCGAAACCAGAAGTCTGCCCAAGAAAAATCAACGCCCCTCGGTATGATTCAATGTATGAGTAATTTCAATGTTATATGTTGCGGCTCAGTATTATGACCACAGATCGTCTCTCACAAGGCTTGGTCGACAGTAGGATTAGGGTGATCAGGACCCGGTCTTTCTGAAGGAATTATTGATTGAGGGGTTTTGACTCCATTGGGAGACTGAGCAAGATGCAGACTCAGAGTTGGACTCGGAGTCAGACTGGGACTCGGAGAGCACAAGGACCTGGTCTTGTGACCTTCCACATCACATGATTAGGAAGCAGCACGTCAAGATCATGGCGCCAAGATTTAAATTAGCACCAATCCACAACAGCAGAGGATCTGAGGTGGTCGACATATTTCCCCCTTCATAGCTTAGCTCAAGAGGCATATGTGACACGTGGTCTTGAATACGCACTTTCTCTAGCCGTATACCACGCTTCTGACGATTTTGTCCCCTTCGTGGGTAAGTAATGCAAAGAAGGTGGAGTGCAGGAGAGCCTCGGAGATGCTTGAGCAGAGCATTGTTGAAGACGATAAAGGCCTTGACAAAGGCGCACTGGTAAGCGATATACTACTTCTCAAGAATAGCGGCCAGTAGTCTTCACCTTGCCGCTGTTAAACCCGATCTTCCTGCCCCTAGGGAATTGTTTATGCGACATAGTTATGGCTTGCTTATGGCCTCACAACGCGGCTCTTACTATACAAGAATCAGAGGCAGGGCATGCTCTGCGTTCCAAAAATTTCTCCTCACGCCGTCAGGGCCCTCAAGTGGAACCTTCAACCCTGTCTCAGCTGTTCGACTACATACCTATGTATCGAAATCGCTCTCAATCGCACTCGACTCAACGCACTCGAAATTATCGATTACCGGGCTTCCAAGTCTCCTGAATCGAGAAAATACCTACGTCCGTCACATCGCTCAGATAGGTTTCACTCGGCAGGGGAGATGAGGCTGACATCCATCTCACCACCCGGTGGCAGACCACGCCTGTTGGCAAATATCCCCATGATGAAGATTCCGACTTGGTGTTGTCGTTTGTGTCTTTATCCAACACTTCGTCTGGAAGTGCAAAACTCCCGAAGCCTTAGCAATCTTTCTTCCAACTGGAGCTCCTCAAAGTCATGCTCAATGAGGGGTTCGAGCGGACCGACTACTGTGGCAAAGGTCAAACTTCCTCGAAAAATCAACAAGACGGACATGACCACCCCTTGAATGGCATGTGAGGTTGTCCGAGCTCACGACTCAATGTTGGGCGCTGAATAGCCTGCAAAGTCGTCCAAGCCGCCCTACACACAAGATCCAAGACGGTGGAACTTTCGAGCAGCCTACATAAATGAAGCTCAGGGAGTCATGCCACTGCCTCACGAAAGCCATGGTCCGAAAACAGAGCGTCGAAGATCTGCTATTACCGCGCCAACGGGCATTCTTCGACGCTTGCAACTTCTCAAGATCAGCGAGGGACGCATGACCCAGGCCTTGCCCCAGACCGCCGCATTGCCCGTGTCGACTGCAATTGGTTGCCGAGAAGCAGAGGCAGCACGAAGAGCAATAGCAATAGCTCGCATCAGATGTTGGACGGCTGCATGGCCCAGTGATGTCGGCGTGCCATGCCAGTTCCATCCGCTTCGAATACGTTTGGACTCCTGTGCGCCTTACAACCACATTTATCATGCAGCAGTCTGACACCGTACTTTGAGACAGAAGTCCCAGTCTTTACACCTCTGAGGATTCTTTCGCCTTTTGCTCCATGTGAACATGAGCGACCACCTTTCGTATGAGCGAAAAGCGATCGATCATGGGCAATGCCGTGTTCTCAGTGAGTTGTGTTCCAGTCTGAGCCTTTTACGTACTAAGTCTTATCAGCCAGCTGGACGGCATTCACTCGCATGCCAGCGTGGTGCCCTGAAAGGCGAGGGAATATAACAACCAGGCCTAGAATTCTTTGCTACATCAGCATGTAATAATCTCAAGAGCTCTTGTTCTCAAGTTATTCTTCAATGTACGCTATGCTTGCTCTCTATTACATCCGTTGTGCCTCCGCGTTTGTTCAAAGACGGCTGCGTATGGTCGTCCCCCTGGAGGTCTGTACGCCTCCCGGACTCAAAAATCTCTGCGGCAAGGACAGAGTGACGGGACCCCCAAAAGCCAAGTCAGTGCTAAGTAGGTCAAAATGAATGTCGCTCTCCTCTGCACTCTCTGAGTTTAAACCTGACCATAAAACAAGGCGCTTGCAAACATAGCTTTGGCGACTTCACATGAACATGTGCAAGCGGGCTGAGGCGTCAATCAGTATAAAAGAAAAGTCACTTGGTGTAAGCAGGTTTTCTTGAGTCAACGCAGTCTCTTTTCCCAGATCCATTCAACTAATTTTCATGTTAAGACTCATGTCATGTCGAACAAAAGTTCGACGCGCTCTTTATTAAAGTTTAATCGATGGTATTTCTAAGTCGTTGGTTTTGCTGCTCGTTAAACTCGAAATTTAGAATGCATAGTCACCGGCATATGACACCCCTAGAAAGCTATCTGCAGCTTTATAATTCTTCCAGGGAAGCGAAACTCGAAGGAACCGATCTAATTGCACACCGGAGTATTGTATCAGTACAATCGCGGGTCCGAACTTCGTCGATACTTTTACATGTTCATACGACGCTCATCAAGGCGAGGGCGCCCTGCGCGAGCAACTGGGATCATTTGAACTTTTTCGACCCTCCTGCCTTCTACGCTACGAGATCCCTATGGGATCCCGAAGATTCAGCGAGAGTTACTATCTAATTGTCGCATACAGTACGCACCCCCAACTCCAGACTCTATTTTTCTTTTCCAACAAACCGCGACAGTATAGCAAACAGCTATAAGTTCAAATTCGAGACTTCAGTTAAGTAGATCTGTTCGCATGTAGACTCCTAGATTCATCGGAATTTGACGACTCATGATCCTGGAGACGGAATACTACTGCAATATATGATCTACAAGTGAATACAAGGCGGACGAAGGGGGACGGATGCAAGGGAGGAGTAATGACGAGCGGACTCTCAGCTCGCTTAGCAAGGGCCCATCCCGCACCATTCCTCTCCTCCGAACACCATTCAAATCAACGTGACGTGTCAGCGACCTGGACTGGAAATAAAGCCCCCCCTTAAGCCCAATTATGCAGGCGCTTCGCCTTCTTCACTTCCTTCACTTCCCTCTTCTCTTGTCTGCCTTTTCGCTGCGCTCCTCTTCTCGTCCACCGAGCACCAATGGCAAACTTGGACTCGACGCCGAGGTCGTTATGGCTGCGTCGCATGCTTGTATGGTATAGCGATTACTTACCAGATCCAGCCCAGCCTCTCCCGACCCAGCATGAATGCTGCCCATGAATTTCAACGTCTTCGGACTTGGTTGCGTGAAAGGCGTAGCGTGCATTCGCAAATTCCGATTGAGGGGTGGCCATGGAGGAAGCAGTAGCGGCTAGCGGCTAGCGGCAAAGCAAAGGTGAGTCGTTGCGTGGTCGTGCTGGAGAGTGACTACTTACCGACCGCTCTCTCGCCCAGCTTGCGCGCTGCTTGGCGACTCCAGGGTCGAAGGACTGGGTGCTGGGGAGACGGAGTTGACGGCTGAGAGGTAAGTGGGCGACGTTGCGGTGCTTGGCGAACCCAGGCGGTAGGTGATGAGGTAGTGATAGTGGTGAAAAGGGAGGGTGCATACATGGTGGGCATCTATGCAGCAGCTGCATCACCTCTTCGCCATTCACAACCACTCGTGCTGTCTCTTGATCCTGCCGACGCTTTGTATGTGGGGTAGTTAAGGCATCGAATTCAAGGCTGTGATGATGCATTGGCAGCTGCGGGGAGTGTCAGTAGACGATGGGCCTAGAATGAGACATATAGAACCTACCCTGTGCGCTTCGCGGTTTCGAACGACCGCAGAGCCTCCAGCTGTGGGCACTCTTGCTGCTCCCCGTACTCGAGGCGAAGGAAACACTGTGGGTGGGTGACTGCATGGCGTCGGTTCGCGAAAAAATATTGAGATCTTACTTCGCGAAACCCTCCCCAGCAGCCGTCTCGAGACCTACCCCATGAGAACCCGTCTCTCAGTCCAGTTGGTAACGAGTGTTGTCCGCTAGCTCGTCGGTATCTTTTTATGGGTGATGTGGAACCGGGTGGTGGCTGTCTTGAGAGCTGCGGCTTCGGAAGAAAACCCTGTGTCGGGCGGAACGACTTACTAGACCAGGCTGACGTGCACTTCCTCGTTCCTCTATTTTAATCACGTTCGCTGCAGCGTATTTCGGGCGTGATGTCTTCTGGGACCTAAGCGAAGGTACAAAGCGTGAACCGACGAAACGAGTAAGAAACAAGCCGGATTACTTACATCCAGACCAGTTACTATGGCCACTAAATTCCTCTTGTTGAGTAGATGCTCGTGGTGCACCAAAGTCCTCGGGATCTCTTTCGAGTTATGCCTTGGTTACGAAAGTAAGCGAGTAGGGCTCACCGATGGGCGAGGTCGTGGCTCCGATGAAGGGGTGTGTAGTCTTTCCAGAGCGAGAATCCGTAAGACAGATGGTAAGTATGCAAATTGAACTGGAATTTGAAAGAGGCATCTGTACGCTTAATGAAATGCCTCCGCCGATTTGGGCCACGTGACACGTCTTGGGCAATCTTATAATAGAAGTCATTATTTAGTGACTAGTTGACCACTAGCTGCGTGTCTTTATGACCGTCCATCCAGAACTGAACGATAATTGTGAAACTCGTCTTGACTCTTCCTGACCCAAAACGATACGGACGATTGTTCCACGGCCTCGTTGATTTTCTCTGGATCTCTCTCAGATCCTTGATAAGGATGGCGACAACATGAATCGACTACTTCTTGGCCGCCACCGACACTTAGAGCCCCCTTGCGTTTTCGACCTTGAAGTTTCCAGTCGAAGAGCTTGAAACGTCTAGTGTGTTTTCCCAATGAGACTATATCTCTCTTTGTAAGTGATTCCTAGCATGCGGGACATATGTATAATTTCGATAACAGAATACGCTCGCATACCCTCATAATGATCTAGGGACCACACTGCGACACATGTCGAGTTTTATCGCCAACTTTCTCAAGAAATCTCGCCTCCTGCAACAAGAACGATCACCTCAACTAATGTTACAAGTAGGGTGGTCGACTCGCTCGTCAACACTAGACCCAGTCATAGGCAGTGCGTTACAAGGAGTGAACCAGCACTTTGGGACACTCTCAAGATAGGACGAGCTTTTCCGATAATCTTGCCGGCCTTCGTCCTTCTGAGAATCATCGTCGACCTGGTAAAGAAAGCACAAGATGTCGACGCGAAGTGCAATGACTTGGTCGAACGTATTACCTTCATGCTCAGGCATTTAGCAGCATTGCAGAACATCAAATTCTTGCCTGCCACCCAGAGGGTCATTGATTGCGTAAACCACGTATCAAAGGACACCGCTGCTTCCATCGCCGATGACCGCAAGCAAGGTCGCCTTGCTCGCAGACTCAGTCTGACCAACAGTAACAAGTTTGCGGCCTGTGCTCGGAGTATTAACAACCGCTGCTCTGACCTTCTGATGAACTTTCGAATCCACCAGACGGTCCAAGTCACCATCCTCACCGGTGCTATACCTGTGGATGAAGAAGACATGGCAACGAGAGAGTTCGTCCAACCCCACGTTGGGTGTGTCCAAGTTCTTGTGCAAGACCTCGAACGTGTCGGGCAGTCTACTCGTCAGCAGCATTCGGCTGTAGACAAGTTGGGGGTGATACAGCTCAGGACGAACATGGCTGACCAACAAATACGTGCTCGTCTGGAATCCATCCTGCATGTTAATAACCAGTTATCCCCCAATGGCGGTCCGAAAAACCATGCTCTCGAATTCTCCGCTGAGCAGAAGTTCGTCTGCGTTCAATACGGTACGGGAAAGAGCACACCAACCATACGAATGGACCTCAGGCGTGCTCCTTCCATAGCGCAACGTTCAATGTCAAGTGGAAGCATTTCCCTTGTCGCAGCACGGACGTCCCATGCCAGCATGAGAACCATCGGTCCCAGTATCATTGCGACTACCCGTACAGCGCATTTTCACTGCTAAAGTTGAAACCTAGGGTGCACGACAACGTCATGGCATGGGTGCTGACCAAAGAAACGAATGTTGAGAAGTCTTCCTCGCACCAGTTTGATGCGAAGTAATTACTACGTTGGGTCCGGCGGGGCTCTCAAGTCGAGGAGAACACATTGCTCGTCACTGTTGGCACCTTTCACTAGAAATCGCCCTATTATTCTGCGACATCACTTCGCAAGATCTGCAAGAGCTTTCGGAGTCCATGCAGATCTGAAATCTTCATCCTTCGAGTGCCACTGAATGACGAGATTGACTTCACCTCACGCCTGGATTAGTTTGTGCCCTTTTTCCTAATTAACGTGTACGAAGTCTTGGGGATGCCTTGACACTTTCGAAAGGCGGCCTACCTTGCTACAAGCCTGCCTCGCCGTATGAACTACATGGAATGGTCTGCGTCGGACCTATCATCAGCGACATACAGATGCATCGACCTTGTACCAATTTTCGCAGCGAAGCCACGCAGGGATTGCAAGTTATACCCAAAGCGATCCCAGATCCTCCTGTATGGGACAACATGACTCTCACAGACTGGCACCGTGACTACTTCAATGGGAAGGTCGCAATTTTCACAACTATGCGCGTCCATTCCTGAACCCCGAGGAGAATACGAGGCTTGGAAAACGGTGGTCGTACAGGGCTTTTCTAGCTCGACACCGTCCTGCGCACATCAAATCGGTTGTTGAGGACATGAAGAGAAGACAATGCTCGCCTCCGATGGAATATGTATTGAACGGCCTTCTCTCGGAAAGCTCAGTGAGAAGGTCATCGCCTTCTTCCACATTGATGTTCGACATTTACATATGCGATCTTGTTGCCGCGTCAAGAGGCCTACGAATAGCAGCGAGGACGCCGCACTCGAATTCGATGCAGGGAGGCATCCACATTCCATTATCGAGATTATGTTACGGCAGTTGATCAAAATTAGCGAAACGGAGATTGATCTCAGTGTTGAGTCAGGAGACGACCATTGCATATGGAGTTTTTTGGCTTTGGTGGACCTCCCATGTTACCGCATTCACTCTTTTGAAATAATGCTGGTCGAAGGCAAGGATTTTCCCGTCAAACGGATCGTGTCTCTTGATCACGTTCTCTGTCCAGATTACGTCGTGCTTCATTTCCCTAAAAAACTGACAGAGCGTCCAACCTCCTTCTGCAACAATGTGGCGTGTCTTACCGATTCGCCGGAGGAGCTGCTTTTGATCTTACCGGCCATTTCGAATGACAAGCGTCGCAGTGATTCAAAGTGCTCGGGACCTTTCATTGTCATATTCCGCTGGAAGGAAGGAAATGACCAGCCTGTCGGCGAATTTTTCGCTCTCGCTTTCTCGTACCCATTCAATGCCAATACTCAACGCGACTCCAACTATGCCTGAAAGCTTGGATATGCTGGACAGTGACCCACCGATTTTTTCGTTTTACGCCCCTCCGTCATCTCGACCACCCAAAAATGCAGGAGGGACGGTTTTTATTTCTCGGCTTTACTTATGTTTCTTTTCTCGTTGCATTCCTTTTATATTTCTCCTTCACTGTCGCTTTATATTCCTTTATCATTGCCGTTACGAAGAACTGGCGAGGTAGTTGATAGCTACCTGAGTTACTTATGTAACGTAGTCAGTCACATAAGTAGTACTTACTCCAATTTCACTTCCTTCCTTCCTTCCTTC
>NHYE01005173.1:0-15375 GCA_002938385.1 Gymnopilus dilepis | reverse complement strand
CGACGACTTACCGACGATACGACACGACAACACGCAGCTCCAATGAAGAAAACACTCGCAACGCGACGAAATTACGATAGAACAATCTGGAATCTACAAGGAAATCAACTAGACGTTGAGGAGTATATGAAGGGGATCTTACAATCCGGCGCCTGACGCGACAGATGGCATGCAGGACGGGAATACAGACATCCAAGCCATATACTTTGCCGTTGCTTCTTTGGTGTCAGGTTGGTTCAGGCCCGTTTGACACGGCATACCACTACTTGACGATAGTCACGGGCAACCTCACGTACGAGCTGGACAATGAGCAGTTCTTGTTCAGCTTTGAAGGTTAGCGAGCGTTTTCGAGTAGGGCGAACCGTGGGCTTTGAGCACCACCGTACCCTGCTTAGATTACACCTCATTAGTCCAGCAGTATCCTGAGCCCATAATGCACCCTGGAACAAACAAAACGGACGACCGTCAACAAAACATTGACTATATAGATGCGTAAGAGACATACCTCTTGTGAGGTGCTGCGTGTTGTCCTACTCATAACCACCCCACCTAGAGACAAAGACCTTCAGAGACGTTTGCAGCACCTTGGCCACGCTCCTATACCCACACTCGTTTTGCCCTCCGTTCGTTGAGTGCGTCCGCGTTTTACGGCTTGACGAAGTGCGGTGTCTTACCCCTCAGCCACACCTTTGCTTTGAGTGGGTCCCGCCATGAAAGATACGTGATGAGGTTCATTTGAGGAACGCTGTCGCTTCGTCGTCGTCACCACTAGCATGGAGAAAGTACCCCAAGTCTCCAACAAGTCCGGGTGTAACCCAAGCCGTAACTCGAGTCGAGTGCACGTCAATTTGTCACAATTGTACTACTGCGTCACGCACGCTCCTCTCTAGCTTCTCTCCAACCTTCACGACATCGAAGATCTGGAATACTTCGAAAGGACGTGTTCTTTCGCTGCTGTACCCATCTTCTGCTGCAAGTATGCCAACTACTCAAAGCTCCAGCCAAATTTTTGGCCTCTTATCGCTACCAAGGTCGTCATGTTACATGTAAACATCTGTTAAGTGTCTGTGGTTCAGCTTTAGGTTCCTTCTACCATCGGAACGTTCAGCCGCATTTCCAAGCTTGAGAGGCCTTGGTAAGTTATTAACTCATCACCTGCTCATCTTGGATCTCACCGCTCATATAGTGGTGCTTTGTCTGACGTAGCCTGAGAGCGTTGCTACTCAGGCAGGCGGCCTCGGTTCGGGACGACAAAGCATCATGAGACAGACCAAGTGGTTCTCCAGTTTCGAAATTCCAAGGGGCGAGTCCAATTACCGAGCCCTGTCTTATCCTTACATCTCACAAATGTAATCACAGGCAAGCATTCCTCGTACTTCTGACGGCCTATCAGCAATTCTGATGCTTGACTGGGGCCAAGTTTTGGTCGAGGACGATGACACATCCTCGCAATATCGGCTGTGTATGCATCCGGGACCATCTTTTATTTAGGAAAGTGGTGCCTCGGGGCTAGGTCGAGATGACAGAAACGGGAGCACTAATCAGTGGACACTGAAGCTCAACTCCGCCCATTGTTTCTCTTCTAGACCTCACATGTCATCGGCTGCTCTAATAGTAATGATTGGCTTCTCTGCTTAGGGTGGATGCAGTGGTTCGGGAATTGATGACCCCTCTTTTGTGCCGTATTGGTAGACCTGGTCGAATTTGAGCAAGGATTTGCTGCGAAAACGTCGACATCTGACGTGTCGATCACAGTCGCACTTCGGAGAAGGTAATATCGTTTGCTTAGCTCCTTCCACTTGACTGAAGCTCGCTTGATCTTGTATAGATCTATGGTTATTGGCTGTCCACGACAATCGACAGGTCTGTCTAAGAGTGGAAGTCGGGAACCCCTTGCCGTTCAAGTTTGCGTCGCTCGACCTGAGTATGTGACAAGCTTAGTCCTCCCATGAGACCAATTGGGACATCCAGACTCTTTGGCCTTGGTGAGTGCAATTCCACCTTTCGTTCTGAACACTCTACTAAATGTTACAACGTCTTCTTAATGGTTTGTCCATCAGCCATCGGATCTATTGTTGAAATATGGCCTATGCGGAGCAGCTTACGGCCACGACAGAAGACAAATCGCTCACTCATAAAACCCTCTGGATAAAGCTGGGTTTCTGAGTTGCACGTTCCAACTTTCAAGGCAATTTGGCCAACTTGTCAGTAAAATACAAATTTATTCTATATACGCTTAGAATGATTTCTCAGTAGCCCATGGAGACCCATTATGACGGGCACGACCTTTGAATCATATATATAACGAAGTCAACTATACAGACGATGCAGATTGGCCTTCAACGTGAATCACCCCTCTCGCCTGATGCCAGATAAAATGAATGACATACCGGCTAATGGTTGATATACGAGCCCACTATGGTCTCTCACTTCATGCGAGCCTGGATATTGTCGTGTCAATGGTCTGGGCTGGCAGCGAAGAACAATTTGCGAACCTGAGATGACCTTTTGTCCCTGCGTTCGTCTCGTCGTCTCTTTCTCGATCCTCGACCCTTCACTGTCAGAAAGGTCGGCGGCCTTGGCGGTTCGATGTTCTCGTAGTAGAACGAAATTTTGCGTTCGGCAAGGACCTTCGCAGATCGCGGGGCAAGCTGTGCTTCTAGGGAGCGTGAGTTCTTCAAGATATCGACCTTGCAAGTGAATGCTCACCGAAGGCGCTCATCTTAGTCGTCGGGTCTGGAGTCGCTCGAGTCTGTGATTTCGAGATAAGAAAACAATGATAGCAAGGCTGGGACACCTGGGGCTCTTATAACGTGGCGAAACATCGTGTAAGACGGAGATTTTCCTGCAAGCAACGGAACACTCAGATCTCATCTCTGTATATATACAAACAAAGCCTGGTCTGAACCCTGAAGTTTTGATCTCCTCGATATGGATCTCTTCAACGGAAGAAGATTGTCGTACTTTGGCCAGCAAAGTTATCGGTTGATATCTTGCCGTCGTTTGCCCAGGTTCTCAAAGTCACATTTGACTTTGATTCTGGGAGCGGGTAAACCCAATGTCTCCTCTTAAGGACGAACGATTTCCGCAAGTCTTAGCCAAGATGGAAGCAAGGATAACTCCTGGATGAGATAAATCTAGCGCTAAGGTCCCCGTTCCTAAAAGCCTGTGGGCAGTTGGTCGTACCGTAGTTTGTTCTAACGGAGAAATTGCAAGAGACTTAAAAGGAAAGCGCTAAGGGGACTTTCCTCTTTGCCGCCGGTACCCTGCGGGGATAGGTCCATGCTGTCTAATTCCGCGTCACTTTTCAAGGCGGAAGGGCACGGCTACAATCAAACTTCAATCTCGCACTTCGCCGGCATGGGATCTCACCATGTAAGTTCTTCTTAATCCGTTCCTCAAACCGCCACAGGCACGACCTCAGCCTTGGAGAACCGTCGTCGAAGAAACTAAATGCAAGAGATCATCGAGAAACGCGGAGGACTTATCGCATAGATTTTGCATTGAATTTAACAATCCATTGATTTGACGAATTTGACCTCAAAGCGCACTCCTCAAAACTCCTGTGGAGCATGACCATCGAATCGGAGTCAAACATCCTATTTTCACAGTAACAGGGTAGCGTGCACCTCGCGGATGGCTACTGTACTTGACGTAGAAGCGATTCCTTAAAGCATGTCCGCCCACACACGCGGTTTTGTGAGAAAAAGAAATTCAATGACTCTTACAGCGACGCCGTTCGTTTCGCAATTGTCCTTTCGAAGACGTAAACAGTAAGGACTCGGAAGCGGCGACTATCTTGGAAAGCCAAGCAAATCGATGGTCGACGCAATGTCCATTGGTGAGCGGGCGTAGATCTCTGATTTATATGCGAAACGATGCAACAAAAATGAGCTCTGTGGGAGAGAATACATTAGCACGAACAGTCACAGTTCGGGAAGATAGGCGTGTTCAATCTGGAATAGATCTAGAGACGTTTGATAGCCTAGTAAATATGTACGAACCGACGGGGGCTACCCGCGGCCATCACTCGATTTCATGATCGGATTGATGTGCCGGTGAAACTCTTATTAGACGTTCTGATATTTATCACGTGCATAAGGCGCGTCGCTGTATTACTATAAATGATGAAACAACGCGTCGAGTGGAGGGGAGATCACTACTTCTTTTATGACGACGTTTGTATTCCTTGTATGACATTCTACAGAAATCTGCGAACATTAATATCGTGGTCGCTGCAGAATCAACTTACCTTGCTGGATCGTTGGCTTTCCCTTGTCTTCGAATGGGGTCTGTACGGTAATAAGTAGTGTGTATTTTAGGATTGCATCTGACCATTTGGGAGGCCCCTCAGAAGATCTCCTCGGGTTTAGCAACGAAAGGACGTAATCAACACAAAAAGTCTGTTTCTGAAGTGTAAACTCTGTTAGAAATATGTTTAGCGTTCAGAGAATCTGCAGTCTATTAGAGCAAGTATATATGACAGAGCAACGGATTGATTTCCTTCAAGTCCTCCCGCATCGTGTGGCGCCGTCACCCGCGTCACCACTCTCCGTGACTCTATTACACCATTCCAACCCTTCCCTAATCGCGTCGAGTGACGAACATTTGCTTTCCGTACTCGGCGTGAAAATCGGCCATGGCGACACAGAAATCTTGTCGGGTAGGTGTATCACGTCAGGAAAAATTTACGACAAAACGCTTGTTGGCTTCAGTAATTTTCCGAATATTCATAGGCACTCGAAGTTGAAAAAGCCGTCGAAATACACACCCAGAGAGAAAAGTCGAATATTTTCGGCACCGGCGATCGTGACAGCGGTGACTATTCGGCACAAGGTCCATAACGCGTTACCAGTGATCGGTCACAAACCATCCTTCCCCTTTTCCTTTCGTTCCAGCGAAGTCATCATGGGCTTAGATCTGGATTCGATACACCCTCTGCCAGTCGAAGTCTAGTGCGTGTCCGTTAGCGTTCTAACTGGTGTTCGATGCTCATGCGCCTTTCATCGCTTCCATATTACTACGTCCTAGGCTCTCCCTTCAAAATTCCTCAATAGGATTTCCGGGGAACACGACCGTTGCCAGTGCCCCTTTCTTTCTTCCATTCTCTGAGATGCTGACGCTGTGAAGGTCCGTCCTTTGACCTGTGACAAGTACATGCAAATTCTCATGATCTATAGTTACTTGCGCACGGTCGGATGCCGACTTTTTCAAACGCCTTTGAATACTCGTAGCAGTTGCAAGCGCTCGTCCGCTGCCCTGATTAACCTCTGCTTCCATAGGAGTCCAACAGCACGCCGAATACACTATGGTCAAGTCCCGCTCGAAGCTCCGAACCCTCGCTGACCGTCCACTCATGCCCATTGCCTCTCCGCCCTATCCGCCCCTCTGCTTCCGTCATGTTCCCCGGACAGTAAGCGTGGTGTAGTGAGTCTGCTCTTGCAGGATGAAGCTAAGCTCAGCGTTGACTGCGACAGGTTCACTGCCCATTGCACAGTCTATCTAGAAAATTCAACACGTTCCTTCCCGAACCTTGAAGTTTCTTGATTATCTTTCGAATTCCTGAGACTTTCTGAGTTTCTTATACACAAGACTTCCGCAATACCTTGCGAGCTTGACGGCTTCCATTCTTTGATTAAACGCCCAAGGTACCCAGATGCCCCCCCTGACGGAAAAGTCTGAATTGAACTGATGAAGTCCGCTGAAAGTCAAAGCAGCTTATCAAACGGCCCGAGGAATTTATTTCTATGTTAGCAGGGACCGGTGAGATCTATGAGTAGCTCTTGTCTCGCCCGATCTGAGTATCATTTCTGTTACCAGTGCATATTTTTTGGTACAACTTTTTGCTCTTTATCTAGTCGCAGACAGGAATTCTACGCGCCCTTCATCGTACTCGTCACTTCCGCATGAGTCTTGGTGCCTAGTCCTCGGATAAAAGGGATGCCTCTCGACGTTCATGGGTACTCAGGAAACAATTTATGACCAACCTTCGTTTCAGTCACGATCCCTCCCGTCGAGCAGCTGAATTCCGCACAACCCAGCATGAGCTTTGGGCATATTCTTCAGCACCAAGCAAATATACATAATACATCCTGGCCAGGGTCTCGGGATTCTCTGAAGAACTCGCATAGTCCTTCTGTCGAACGTTGGGGGAAAGGACCAGTGCAAGTGTGTGTGTGAGTTACATCCCTTTGCCAGGTATCTCCTTGTTTCTTACAGAGTAGCCTTCAGCGTTCGCAGTAAGTGAAATGGTGCAAGAGGCCGAAGCTGAGTATTAGTATGAGCACTGAATCCAAAGGATGAAATCAATGGCATTGATGGATGGATCAAGACTTTGGGTGCAAATCTCGACGTAAGCTCGGATATTCTGCTCGACGCTTGCACAATTCCAGGGCGAGTTTACCTATGGGCCAATAGCTCCTCATCCGTTCTTGGTGCAATACCGCTCAAGAGGGGAGTTGATCAACGGTGTCGAAGACCTTCATGATGAGTTTGTGAATCCACTGGAGACGGCGCTGCAGGTCGCTTCTATGTGCCAAGCAACGAGAGGCGCAAGATAGTAGCCCGGAGACACGCCAACCGGATGTCTTCAACCCCGCTTCTGGCTTCCCATTATTCAGAGGTCAATGTATACCCACCCTACGCATTAGGATGAACATAGGACTCCAAAATTATGCGATTATTCTGCGCCTCCTTGGAGGTAAGGGGAGAATCTGAGGTCGATGAGTCAGCTTTTGACCCTGCAAGCAACAGAGCTGTGATCTACTAAACGACAAAAGTTGCTGTCGTCGATCAACCTCAAGGTTCTGCAGACTCTTCATGTCTTAAATGCAGCAAGAACTCAAAAACATTCGGTGTCGCCAAAAACATACTCCATGGCGACGCCTGATGCTCTTGACATCGTGCAATTGCCTTGTAATTAAAGTCTGTCGAATTGATCAGTCCAACGAAAGATTCAGGGATTTCCCATGTAAATTACCGCGCATAGCCGTTCAGAGGCTGCCTGCCATAGTCGAGGGGCGATTGCCATGGTCTTCCGTCCTCCAAACATTCTCCGCTACTTTGGCTCTCGAGATTGATTCGTTTTCAATGAAGAATATATCATAATGGCTTCCTGTCCTTCTCGCAGAAAATGTCGAGTGCAGTAACGGTAACTTCATACTGAAATTCGAGAACGTTTACAGAAATTTCTGTGGAAGACGATCAAGGCATTTTAGCACCAACATGGTGTAAAATTTACCTGGCATGACTCTGAACCGGAAGGGTAGCAGTGTGACGGGGCGTTATGCACGAGTCCCGGCACACTGTCGAACCTCAAAGACAGGTAGAAACACTGAATTAAAGGTCAACTAAACTACCTAGCTACGAGTCTTGTACGAGTCTGCTGCTCTAAGTGATTACGTGTTTGCTTTTAGGTAAGACTAGAGATAAGAAGTTTTCAATGAAGATTAGATGAAAGATTAGGGGAGAGATTAGATATGAGAGATCTATTACTAAATACCTTTGAGTAAGCATGACGAGACCGTCACAAGCAGCAGGCTCACGTGCAGTAGGGTGAGTACCAAACTCGACACTTACCTCCTTAGTGCTGGGACTAGGTCCTGTTCCCCGTTCTTAAGCAACACTACAGAAGCAAATCATATGATTGTTCAGTCTTCACTTTTCGAAACTCTGTGCCGTGACGTCCCCTGAGATATACCAGGCTGCAACTCCCAGACAGGTACTATATCCCTTGCCCTCACCTCATGGGCAACATCACCGTGACAGCAGGCCTTCAGCGACGCTACAACGTCCGACGTAGTTCTGACTAGACTCCTGCGAGCTGTCATTCGACATTCGACGCCGATTGTTCATCCAGATCTAGCGGGCACGGAGTCGAACCTCGAACAATCAAATTTGAAGCAACAGAGTCAAAATATCGAATTCTTCGTCCCCTGAAGGACGATCCTCATTTTTACCTATCTTCTACGCGAACCAGCGTCGCAGTAACGCAGGGATTACAACATTTTCTCTCGATCCGTCTGACGCCGTTCCCGGCTCATCCAGTACATGCTCGTCCAGTCTAGGTCAGTGTATCGACATCAAGTAGGCAAGGCGAGCAGACCGTGTGTGTTCGTGAGTACTATCCTTCTGCCATGCATGTCCTTGCCGCGCTCAAGCTCAAGACACCTTAGGCTGATACCGAACTATTCCCAGTGCCAGCTCCAACTCACCTCCATGTCCAGCCTTCTCAATCATTCGCATTGGGGGAAGAACAGGGAGTCCTCCATTGGAATATGCTTCTTTACCCATTCTACTCATAGTGAACACCGTCTCGTGTAGTGTTCTCAGTTCCCGTGGTGCTCCATGCCAGTCACGGCCTTGATCTTCAGGAGGTGTTGCAATGGAGCAAGACGCCAGTTGGGAGGTGCACGTCGACGGACAGAGCAGAGGCTTGGATAATCGAAGTGAGGTAATTCATATGGCTACCTTCCTATGTTTGAGGGAAGAGCTTGCTTATCTCTATGCAATATCGGCAGTTCATGGTCGACAATCAATGTGACTATCTCACCATCTTCCAGTACCCCAGTACACATGAAGCTATCGCCTCTGAGGGGAACAAAATTTACTGGCTGAAGGTGCCTTGCCCAATCGTTACTGTCTGTATCATCGCGGGATTGTGATATTCGCTTCTTCCGCGACTTCTTCTTGTCATGCAACATACCCTCGTGCTCTCCTAACCGGATAACATCACAATGGCCTCTGACGTTGCCAGCTGTGGCATTACACCACCGCCAAAACCCATCCAAGTCGCTTTTTGGGGCAGACCCATATCTCAGTCGGCCCCTGGTTTTCCCCCTTCTGATGAGTCGCAGACACATGCTATATCTTGAAATAGTCTTTTACAGATCGTCGTGTCACGGCCCTCGTCTCGGGGATCCATATACTCTCAGAAGACTTCCACCTCTAAATTTCCCCGACTTTAGCTGTACACGAGGGGCTCCGCGAAGGCCGAGTCCGACGAGTGAAGAGAAGGCGACGAGCGATCCAGTTCGTAATGTCCAGAGACGGTCTCGCGAGCAGGTTTTAAGTCCCAAGTCCAACACGAAGTTGCCCTCAATTTCTTGTGGACGTCAGACAAACGTTTGCCTGTGTGGCTCGGGATCAAGGGTAGTGATGAGCGGAGTAACCTCGCTTTCCCTTCCCTCACCAATTTGTGCACTCTTACAGGGACCAGGTGTAAACGCGCTTTGCATCTCGAGCGAGCCCTGACTATGACACTGCACAACGACATCGAATGAAGACCGATTATACTTTTGGGGACTGTCACGACCAACTATAGCATCTTGCGATGGAACAGCAAATGCAAATGCCATTCTCACTCTCATACTATCTGCGTTCTGCAGCAAGTTAGCTGCTCGGGACACCACCAAGATTTGGGACGCTGCAGTCTACGGAAGGCGTACGTAGTATTCAGTGCAACAACCCCGTCACCGCGCAACTTCATCTCTGCAGATCGTCAAGCCCATGGAAGGCCAGCTTTCTCGCTGGCCTTCTTTTGCTTGTGACGGTCACATATCGTCACTCCTCAAGGCGGCGAGGTATATGACGACCATTGGCACCATTACACCGCCTGCAAAAGGTTTTCGAAGGTCATTTTTGGCATTTCCAAGCAATTAAGGTCCAGAAATCCCCGTGATGGCTCGAAACCTCACACCCACGCTTATACTCCAACTTCCGAGTGTGTACCCCGATTTCTACTGTCTTCCCAATAGTTTACTCACAGATTTTGATATTCAACAGACACTCTTCTATCCTCAAAGAACACGGCCCCTCATCGCTTCCTCGTGTTCGATTTAGTCTACTCTTCTCGATCACTCAGCAGTTCGCCATTACCTCCATGATCCACATCGTCTTCCACCCCCCAAGCGCACATCATTCCTCAAGCACTCTATGCATCTCGAGCCCGGTGTGGGTCTGGCTATTGTCGACATACGAGAAAACGACGTCGACGTGGCTGAGCAAGTAGCGGGCGTCGCTCTGACCGTTAGACTCGACGACGCGGGGTCTCGGGGACGAGGCAGTAGATCTTTGAGTCCTGTCGGCAGCACGGAGCAGCAAGTCTAGTTTCGGCGGACCCGTGCTGGGAGGACGTGGCCTATTGCTTGCCTAGAGTGTTGTCGTCGGGAGAGTTAGCAGCTGCGGCGGTTCCTGTTGGCTGTCTCTTTGATGCCGGTCTTGGGTGGCTTTCAGGTCGTGCGTGGCTCCACAGATGTTCGACAACGACAACGACAACGACTACCGCCCTTCTTTCTACGCCTATCTCTTCTTTGTTGCAACCTGCTCGTCATTACTGCTACAGACCGCCGCTTCACGTGAAAGTCCATTAGCTGGATCCAATAACGCACCAGTCACGTCCGCGGCTCTGTCTGCCAACTCCGATCTTTCAACCCACGATGAGGAGAGGCTCGGTATCTCGCCTCTCCAGCTCTGCCACTACCATTTCCTTAAATCAAATATGTCATGCTTTATCTTCGTACCGACCTTCCTTCACTCCTGCCATTAGGAAACGGGTGTTGTCGGCTCTTTACCCGGCCTCCTCTCCTACACGAGCCACGTCACAACCCTGCCCGTCATATGTCCTGTGAAGAGTTTATATCACAATGTTCGGTATTTGTGCCCTCATCTAAGCTACCTCAACCCCTTTTTCTCCCGACGTTTTCCCAATGCCTTCCTCAACTACAGCTTCACGCAAGCGAGACTTTCCGTCACTCTCATTTCAGCCAGCCGGGAACGCAACCCGGACGAAATTCCTATCCTTGAACCCAAAAAATTGGAAGATTCGAGACGTCCTGGGTGGAGAACATACCCGAGGCAGTTAGAGAGCAAGTGGACGCTGAAGAAGGTGAAAGTGGAGGGCGAGGGTGCTGAAAGAGGAATGGGAGCAGTGTGCTGTTTGGTAAGTATTGCGTCGAATTCTCCCATATGTCCCCTTTGTTTTGCCTGTCCATGCAACCGACCGCATCCTTGTCACTTTTCAATTCACACCGGTGATTGCGCGCAGGCCTTTTGGTCTTATTTCTCGACTTATTATATTCTGTGAATTACTGTCCAGTGTTGAAACCAACACATATATACATTTGTTTCTAGGCCTATGCTCAATCTCGACAACTATCAATGCGATCCGTGTAATATACTAGAGCGTGTCGCCAACGCCACGATTACATTTGTCGACTATCGGCGCCCCCAAATCCAGACATACATTCTTTCCTGCTGGTCCGTGAAGCAAAGACAAAGGTTGTGGCAATTATGCCCCCGTAGAAGTGCAGGTCGTGGATCCTCGATGCGGTTGGGCCGTCGTTAAGTTATCTAGCGGTCGATGGTGTGAGGGAGGACGTGAAGCTGTGGGTTAGAATCGAGATGAATGACGTGGGCAAGTAATTGTTCTTTTTGACATGGCCCGCGATCGATGCTGATGCTTTTGCGTATATGCTCAGATTCAGTGTCAAGCTCCTTCAACTGCTCCTCCTGATGCACCACCAATGTTCAATCGCGTCGAATCGCCGCATTGGCCATCACCTCACATGTACTCTACCCAACCTTCTCTAGCTTGGCTGAGCTCGCCATGAACGCCAGCTCCTGGCTCATAACGCCGCTCATGCCTTCCTCTGTCTCAAGGGCTCGACTACCACTCCCTTCTACGTTGGTACCCTCCGCAGCAGCATCCCATAAGGCTGTACGTTTCCCTCGCTCACTCTATTCTCCGTTCTGTTCCTTTCTTGACGTCGAATGGCGTCCCTCATGTGCCTTCGGTCCCGTAAAGTCTCAAGAGGGATGGTGGCTTTGCATATCGCTCTATTAGGGAGGAGTTGGTTTGCCCCGTTTTGCGAATGGTCAAATGTTATTTCAGAAGCATTCTCAGACAGGCTGGGAATGAAGCAGGCGAAGGTTGAGCACAGGTGGAAGCAGACATGATGGCCTAACATCCTGGGGGTTGCCACGACTTTGCACCTTCTTTCTGAGACACGTCCCCCAGCTCGACCAACCTGATAAACCAACGTAGCAATACGGAAAGTCTCTAGGTACTTTGATTCACGCCAGGAAAGCGCAGTCGACTATGAATCGTGATTATCATCGACTCAGCCGCAGAAAGTCACTGCCCTGGCACCACCTCTTCAGAAGGTGGTTCTGAAGAAAATGATAGCTCTGAAGCAGGACATGCCTCTCTAGAGGCGTTCCGACGTCCCCTACGACGACTCGCCAGCCTCTCACAACGTGCCCAGCACTAGTGGCAAGCCAAGTTCTGCCACGTCAGACTCCACTTCAGACGTCGAGAGCTGTCACCTACTACCTCTCTGCATTCGTTTTTCGACCCTCCTCCCCACCACAGTTTTCTTCGGGCACCGTTCAGTCATTGCTGGCAATGACATCGTCGTCCTCACCTTCGTTGTCTCCATCGCTGCTATCCCGAACTTCTGTTTCAACTTTGCAAGTTCCGATCGTCCTCACCTCAGCCACTCAGCCAGCGTCGAAGGCGTCGCCCAATCATGTCTCTGTGAAGCAAGCAAAGCAGAAGAGGGCGGAGGAGAGAAATGCTGCAGGGAAAGAAAGATGGCAGGGGGTCACAGGTGGAGGTTGGGTGGACGAGGCTGAGATGCTCAACGCGGAGAGGGAGAAAAGATGCGATATTGATGAAGACGGACCCTCTACGACCCGGTGGAGTTCGAGTCGGTTCGAGTGGGATTAATGTTAAGCGTCCCATTACACTCTATCTGGTCCTGTATTTGAGCAGGAAAGTGACGAGGGTGGATGAGGGTGTTTCCTTCGAGTCGGACGAAACCTGAACTTTGATCACCCGCTCATCAGGGTGAGTCGAAGGGTTTGTGGATTCGGCATATGCAGACGTGCCACGTTCAATTTGTGTCACAGATTTTTTTGCTACCCAAGTTCGCGACCTTGAGGTCCAGGATTGGCAGTGGGGACGGCCAAGGTGTCTTTGCGGTCATCAGAGTCCAAGATGCATCACGGGTCGTGTCATCAACACGGACCTGTCTAGCTGAGCATTCAGTGCCGGAGTCAACTTGGGAAGGTTTGAGTACCTCCTCGATGTTCCAGCAAGGAGATGGTGGTTGGTAGTTGGACCGTCAGAGGTGAGCTTTGGGATGACCTGGGCCTGATCCGCTAGAGGTGACGAGCGCATCGAATTTTTGCTCGTGGTTGGAAAAGTACCTCCTCCTGTCAGGTTATTTCTATCTAACGTGTCGAGAGCTGGCTAGAAACCAAATAGAATTTATCCTGCTGAATTGACTGGCATGTGTGTACCTTGCATGTTGATACGTAGACGATAGATGTGCTTACCTTGATCTAGATGATTCCGCATTCAGCGACAGTTGTGTTCACAACCAAGCTAATATACCTAAAGGTGTCTCCCGGATATATATAATATATTCTAGACGACGTCAGATTTTTACATAGTCCCTGACAACGTTGTCAAACTTGATTTGGTAAGCTCAAGGGATTGAAAGCAGATGTTCTTTGCAACTGATCACTCAGCATCCTACAGGTCCTCGTCTTCCTCCTTTTGGTCAACCTTTTCATTGTCTCTGAGCTCGCCATCTCAGAAACGCATCTTCTGGCAATCTTTTGTCGTAGGCGGAATGTCTTGCATTCAGTATATAACGGAATCTAAAACGGCCTCCGAGTCGCGTTCTGCCCATGTTAGTGGATCTTTACTACCTCGTTTTTCAGACGGCGCCGATGTCACATTGACTGCACAGATCACGCATAGCATGCCTCTTGCCTGTGGTAGCTCTGTGTAGCCGGGAATGCTTCTTCCTAGTCAAAACCAGGTCTATCTCTCGCCTGACTGTCTTGATATAATGTGTGTTTCCAAAGAAGGGCCCATGACGTAGGCGGCACGGGTGGTGAATGCTGTACTTAGGGCTCCCCCAATTAGGTGCAATCAGTGGCAGCCGTGATAGGTCGAAGTGACACTCCTCAATTGAGACGCAAGCATATTAGTATCATGACATACACGTATATGAGGCATTTATACTTATGTGGTCATGAATTCATCGCCAAGAATTCGCGTCAAGGATCTAGCTGGATGTTGGCTTGATGCAGGCGTAGGCTCGCCAGATATGGTAGTAGTTGCCAAATTGGGCTCCATAGACGTGAGTGTTATTTATAGAAAATAGATGAGCCATCAAAACATTGGCTCGCCAGGAGGATCTCCAAAGCCTTCTATTAGAGCATCTTTTAGACCTGACGACTAGCTATATTGACTGCTAGCATTTCTAGTACCAAATAATTGTTTTCTTCTCATGCCGCGCTGGCGAGGCTCACGATACAACCAGAACGAGCAGTGGGAACATGGGTAGGAAAAATATTGAAGCCAGGTAGTAATGAACAGAAACAGTGAAAGCAAGAATTCCAAATAGATTGTATTTGAATTGTATTTAAGCACATCAGTCGAGTTGTCGTACAGGATACTATCAGGAAAAACAATAGTTCCGTTTGCCAAGGGCGGCAGAGCTTTGAAAGTTTCGTAATGAGGCATCTTAGATCTCAAGGATAAAGAGCGCAGGCGTCGAGAATACTGCCAGCCGTTGACGTTCAGCTCGTACCGGGGTTCTGCCGAAAAATCCAACGCACACCTCGCAAGCAAGATCCAGACCGCTCACGGCGGCACTTCCCATCTAGGATAGATAGCCCATGAAAACATTGGTAGTCAGCATCTGCTTCTCCAGAGCACTCATCGCGCTATCTATCAGCACATATAAAAGATTCGTATTATCTACATAAGCACTCAGGTGTAAGAGCGGGTATTTACACGTCCACGAGTACGCCTCGAATATTGCGAGTGAAAACCGTTCGCTGGCAAATGGTTATGCCGTGATATCCAATACTTAATCGATAGATAACCGGCTATTGATCGCCTCACAGATGTCAGAAAGTTAAGCCTCAACAACTTCTACCAAGTCTTTCCAGAGAATAAAAGATGTTGCTCGGCAGATTCAATGTCATCAACCAATAACCTGCATCGTGATCCTCGCAGGAAGTACTGACTTGAAGGTGGACCAAGCTTGGCTCCAACGAATGCGGATGGACAGGTGTCTGAGCGAGATGCAAGTGTTTTGGTATAAGTCAGTGAGAGCCGGGAATGAACCTGGGGTTCATCAAGAGCAATCCGCTTGACTCGTCTATAGGAAAGTAGTTCGTGTGTTGGGTCAGGCATATTTGGAAGTGGAGAACGTCGGTGGCCTTTGGTGCAATGCATCGATATCGTCGATCCAGTTTCCTAATGCACCTATGGCGAATTTCGTACCAAAAATAGCACTTCGTCATCAAGGTTGTTAAACTCCTGGTGGGTAACCTGCCTTGAGCTCTGCATCG
>NHYE01005172.1:0-15345 GCA_002938385.1 Gymnopilus dilepis | reverse complement strand
CTCCCAGTGGACCGCTTCTGCATGCTGCTCAGTGATTATCGCTGACCATATGCATATGTACATTATCATCAGGTCGCCGTCTCTAATCTGCGACGACCTGTGGGATGGCAAATACAAGAAAGCCTGACTTGACGTACGGTCATTTTAAGTTCATGTTATTAATGCATCAAGATAGCTACTAATATCCGTCGGGGACTGGGCCTGGTAACATGTATCTTTCATATCTATTTGGTGGAAATTTTACCGAAATTGATGAATTTCCCAACTGTGAAGACTCGAGTCAAATGTAGCTCCATGCAATATCTCTAAATCCATAAATTTTAGGGGTTGCTCTACGTTATCGGCGACATCTTTGGACGGCTTGAGGCCTTACCAATGAGCGTCGATGTCGGCCCATATGAGTGCATTTACCGAAAGGTAAGTCGGTGTGGAGAATCGTCACCGACATATGAAAAGAAGGTACCCTGAAGGGACCCTTGAATTATTTCGCGCTTGTACTCGTACCTATCAAGGGTATCCTTCGCCAATGTAACAGACTCGTCTTAACGACCTATTTTCCGGGTCCCCTCGACACAAACGTGCTTCAAGCTGAATATATGATCTCTAATATCAATCAATGCAAAACGGTTTGCACGAATAGCCTTGAGCATATTGAGGGTGATGACACTAGTGAACGTCTATAGCGATGGGCCAGCCTTCCATGACAGTCTGAACCACATCGGCGGACAAGAGTAGGGCAGTAAATATCTATATGACGGGATTGGCATGCAGCAGGGGTCAGCATCACTCTCTGAACCAGGGTACTTACCTACTTACAGGTTTCCAACTCAGAAAATATCGGCTACGCTGGCACATTGCTGGCACGTCTCAGCGGCAGTTATCTAGAAACTCAATACGCCACGACACCTTCAACTTTAAATTGATCACTCGTGTAAGCAGATACCTTGCTTCAATCGTGTTCCTAGGCACGCTGGTGGTACATGGGTGTACCGGCAACGGCACGGCAAATGCTTTGACGACGATTCTACATAAATACAAATAGTGACTGATGATAGAGTCACGGTCAATGATTATGCTGAAGTCACAAATGCCGTTTGCTACCGCCATGAACATTTGAACGTCCGAGCCGAAGGCTGCTTCAAGCGCTTCAAGATCCTATCGACTCCTTACGCTGACCCCATCCCACGCTGACCACATCCTTGTCCTGCCCCAATCCTACTCCGACCTAATCTTCACGCGTACGACTCACTCACATGCAAGACTCCTTACTCGCTACTCTTTGCAAGACAGCTACCCTCCAACTTCACCAACCGACGTGACTCACTGAAGGCTGTCCTGGTAAGTCTTTCTGGACGCCCACACATGACTCCGGTAGAGAATTTTATGAGTGCAGGAGAATGGTGGTCGGACTGTACGTTGTTCGTAGGTAAGCAAATGCGCTTTGAAAGACTTTTCTCATTTCTCAATTCGATGCTCTTCAGGGCTGCTTTCCCTTGCTATCGAACCTCGCCGGTCAACCTCCTTTTGGCATTTCATGCTTGCCCAGAAGTTACCCTCTTTCCCGCCCGTATCGTCACTAAGATAGCGCTTGTCATGACGGTGTATGGTAGCGTGGATTTCCTTTTGACGTAGCATCAAATTTATGTTCGGCAGGACACTGTGGCCTGTCGACTTCTGTGTCCGAGTTCTCTGAATTCCCGTTGGCGATCTTGTACTTCTCGCACGCACCGGTTATTAATAAAGCACACGTTCCTTCTGCTCCAGGTTATCATTCGCAGCCTCTGACCATCGCCTCCATGTCTGTATGGAATGCCTCCTGGTTCGTACTTCTTTTCACCCTTGTACGAGTCCTTGCCCAGACTGCACCTGTGAGGGTCTCTTGTTCAAATGATCTAATCCGACGTGCTGGCCCTCCCTTTCGCCAAGCACTTTCAGCGGAGGAAGCAACTTACGTTATGAGCAGGGAAGAACAAGTCCTGCCATCTGCGTTCAGAGATTATCTGGACAATGTCAAGCGAGCTCTTCCTCGTGGTTCATCCCTTCCGCAATACGTGTCCGACATCCTAGCTCCTAGTCCGTCTCGAATACGACGAAATTCGAAGCCTGACTTTCCTAAACTGGGAATAGCCCTGTCAGGAGGTGGCCTTCGTGCCGCATACTTTGCAGCAGGCGTCTTGACGTCTCTCGACGGTCGCAATCATTCGCACCCGACAGGAACCAACGGACTCTTACAGTCTGCAACATACCTTGCTGCGTTATCAGGGGGAGGATGGTTGACAACTGCGTTTGTACAAGCCGATTTCCCAACAATCCCAGAGCTTGTCTTCCCTCACGTTGTTAGCCGTTTACCCGCTTCCAATTCGAGGTTCGGAGGATTTTTGACTGGAGTGGATATACTATTGCCTGAAGGAGACGATGGAGACAATTCGGCCTATTTCGACGCAGTCGTAGCTGAGCTCTCCGCAAAGAAAGCAGCCGGGTTTCCCGTTACGATCACCGATGCATGGAGCAGGCAGCTGGCTCGCCACTTCGTTAACGGCACCACGTCTGAGAATATCTTGCAAGAAGGGATACATGGCAGTGGAATAACGTTCTCGGGGCTCACAGACTTGTACGTATTTGATTTGATGATCCTTCAGAATGCTAAGTTGTAATCGTCTATAGACCCACAATCAAATCTCACTCTCAACCGTTCCCCATCATCCTTGCCAACGCGATTCCTCCAGCCCTCACCGCCAACCCCAACGATCCGAACGAGCTGGCGGATATCATCCCTGGAAACGACGTGCCAGTGGGAAGTGAAATATGGGAGTTCAACATCTGTTGAGTCTAATCGACATTATCATGCACCCTGTTATGCTCACACTAGGCGTCACTTGACAGTTGAGACGGGGTCATGGGATCCTTCCCTGTCGTCTTTCATTCCGACTCGCCTATTAGGATCAACGCCAACGACAGGGTGTGTGATCGGCTTTGACCAAGCGTCTTATATCGCGGGCATTTCCAGCAACGTTTGGAATGGTGATAATGGTAAGTCTAGCATGACTTTTCGCTTAATTGTATTGATTTTCCCCGATTTTTCTAGTGACCACTGATTTTCTCGGTCTCACTCCTGAAGGACCTGTTATGCAATTAATTCAGGACCAATTCCCAAATCAGGCCCCGGTAAGGTTGGACGCAGCTGCAGTTCCAAATCCTTTCAAAGGGCTGAGTCCAGTCTGTGACTTTCTCCGTGTATCGAAGTATCAAAGCTGATTTTGAATTGTCTCTATCGAATCACAGGACTCTTTCAGTTCTTCGAATGAGTCATTCGTCGCCCTAGTCGATGGAGGGTCCAATGGTGAAGTTTGTCCACTGCAGCCTCTGATCGTGCGAGCCCGAAGGGTGGACACAATCTTTGCCATAGACGCGGTGAGCTTGAACTTCCTCGGTCCTGTATAATGTTACTAACCTGCTCACTCGAAGTCCGCGGATCGTGCAGACGCTTTCACGAATGGGACAGACTTAATCGTATGAGCGCTCACTGGCATTTTCATGACTCCGTTGACAATTTCGTACAGACAACTGCTAGTCGTGCTGCGCGATTTGGAGGCCTATACCCATTTCCCAAAGTTCCTTCATCCCCAGACACATTTGTGAATCAAAACCTTACCTCACGGCCAACGTTCTTCGGGTGCAATGAGCCCGATGTGCCACTGGTCATATATCTGGCCAATGGGGCTCCATCTGCAAAGCGTCGCGCGCTTGGCTTACCAGGGATCACTAATATATCGACTTCTGTCACGACGTACAGCTCGGAACTGGTAGGAGTTGGCCTACTTCTGTCGGGAAGGACCTTTGACGTGTATCTTTAGGCCCAATCATTCATGGACGAAGCGTTTGCTATTGCAACGCAGGGTTTGGGCAACGATAAGAGTAGCCCTGGAGAAGAGTGGAGCACCTGTTTAGCTTGCGCGTTGGTTGACCGAGCTCGTAGTCGTCGACATATTCCGAGGCAGGGCGTCTGCTCTAGTTGCTTTGACAACTTCTGCTGGAATGGCAAGGAATAATTCAATTCGCATACCTCTCTGGAATCACTTTCAGTGCATACGTTGCGTGCTAGTACGATTTTCCTAAAATACAAATGTTTGAACTTGTTGATGTTTTCTTCGTGATCGACCAGAACTTTGTACATCTAAGCTGAGACAAGGGCAACACTATATCAACCTTCGTCTCAAATGTTTCCAGCTCCCTGAGGCTGCCATGCTCAACATCTTCACCCACAATAAGGCCTCGATGCCATCAGAGGCTACCTTACCTCCCATGGACCAAGTCCGTGAGTTGATTTCGCTTTCTACCCCGAGGATATCTGAGCAGGTCAACGCTGGTTCACCGCTGGTGACTTGTTAGCCCCACCGTATTCGGTAATTGACCCTGTGTCGTACGGAGTACCGAAGGTCATAACATCGGAGAGGGTTGTATGGACGTCCTGTTATCACGATGGTCGGAATGAAGCCGATTTCACGGGGTACAGCGGTCGGGTCCCAGGAGGGGAAGGATCTAAGAGAAAAAGGAAGAGGGTGTTATGGAAGACAATTCTCGTCATGATTGGCGCATGGTGAGCATTTCAGTTGGATCTTCCTCAGATTCCTCCCTTACGTCAGGATATCTTCAACTCGATTTTCCAGCCTCCTCGCCATTGCAGTCGCTTTTGTTCTCTTCATATAAAGGAAGTTCGATATATCTGTTATTACAAAAAATTTAATCGGTTTGTAAGGGAGTAAATGGTGTGTCTTATCATACTTATGTGGCAGAAATCGGGACTTCAACGACCTAACGCTGGCGCCTTTGATCTCGTTGGTGACGATCATGATGTCACATTCACGGACTTTAGTCATGCTCTTAGGTCCTGCGATTCGACATTTCATATCTCTCTGCGATTGAACTATGACAATGTCTTGAGGCGACGATTTGACTAAGACGCGAGGGTCCCGCAAAGAGTGCGCGAGTGGCCCCTGAGAGAGACGCGTTCCTCACGTGATGGGATCTCATGACGTGGCCGTGCTGTTGGATTCAAATTGCGCTGTGGGTTCTCATGGACTCGTCACTCATCCTTACTCGAAACCTCTAGAGTCTAGATGCACGGGAATACGCTTACACTCGGCCATTTCGTCGACTACTATACTACTGTAAACTGCCTCCGAGTTCGCGTCACCGTTCTTCCTAATTGGTCGCAAAGCGCTGGGTTGGATATAGGACCTTTGGTCTTCGGAGATCGCACAGGCTTGGCTGTACAGTAGTCTCTTAACTTGCTGCGCAACCTGCCAAGACGTTCTGGTGCGCTTTTTATGCATAAAACCAGTATCAAGTCGCCTTTTAATTGTTTTGTCGTCTTTAGGAACCCGTGTTTCCTTTCGATCCTTCGCCCGAATCTGACGGTTTGACTCTCCGCCTCTCTGTAAGTGCCTTGCTTTGTGGCATGCAAAGTCTTGGCTACATGAGATGCCTAGTACTTATGAAGTACTCCCGTTAACTTTAGGCTGCCCTTCTATGTCCCACTTGCTGCGTTGGGATCTAAGAATTGTGCCCTCTTCGCCCCAAAGACACGGGTAATATTCCTGTACGCATCCTTTTTCCTCCGCCTGTACTTTGATACTCACCTCACTCTCATAATTTCTCTAGCAGCCTCCAATTTCTTACGCACGACCGATTCGGGTGATTTTTGAGCAATCGTCAAAGTTGAGTTCCACACTACTTCCTCGAAGTACTGGAATTTTATCTGGCCAGCTCGATGGCATAGATTGTCTCGTTTCTTCTCGCCTCTATCGTATTCTTGCTGACAAACATTCGAAGTCCAGGGGCAATGTCCCTATACTGTGCTACCAGTAACCCGGAATGGTGAGTAAGGTGCTATCATTCCGTACAAATCTGGGCGCTAATGACGACGTCCTAGACGTAGCAAATGCACGCCCACTGATGTCGGTATTTTGGGAACAGTCAGATGGATCGCTACAAGCGGAGCTGCTCCTCGTCAGGCTGACGATTATACGATGCAAAGTCACTTTTGGTAGCACGTAAGGTTGAGAATTCACAGTTATGATTGAAAAACTGATGGCCTTGTCGATATTTCTAGTAAGCAGGATATAGTACCTCCTCTAGATCTCGCATGAAGCGCTTTCGCTTTACAAGATGAAGTTGGCAACGGCAGACGACTCCGCAGACGCAAATAGATGCAGGATGTCGAGTTGTCATTCTATGATCCTTTCTCAATTGTGATGCCATGTCCGAGGAGTTAGTTGTGTACGGGTCTTTCTATGATGCTGCGGAGTGGTAGAGCAACTAATTGGTACGCTTTCAATATGTCTCTTTTCCGAATGGCGCATATTTTTTTGGCTATTATAGCATAATAAATCAACTCGGGGTCTACTTAGGTTGAGAGTCACTACAAAAATTTTCTGCGGGAGTCGTGCCCGGTATCGATGTCGAGGTTGTCTCAACGAGAGGTAACCCATTGAAAGTCTCAACGAATTACTGACATTACTGGTGAAGCTATTCTGCTGATTGGTCTTCCGCTAATAGCCATTACGATGGGCGCGAGATACATCGAGAAATTCTCTTTAGCTCTTGGACTTCCGAGTGTGCCAAAGGTGCATAGACAGAAGGCATTGGAGACACAACGGTGGTATGTTACCACCTAAGCCGTTTTCAAACCGTTGTGATAAGTGTTTCAGGAACCGACTTCTGGTGCATTGTCAGTCGGCTCTTGGATAGATAATTACCGTGGCCTGAGCATGCCTTCTTCCCAATTAAAGATTCTATCGAATAGAGTGCGTCCGTGTCCGAAACACTCATAGGGGCTGCTTCTGGGCTTCCTTTCTTCGAGGTCCGAGGAGCGAGTCACGACCAGAGCCATTCGATTCCAATACGTTCAAGGCACCACTTACGAAGGAAGGATTTGTATCAGATACTGCACACCGAGTAACTGGACAGGTGTATTAATGCAAGTAGTAGCTTGCCGGAATTTTCGGGCATCCTGCAGTTCCATCACCGTCCTCTGGATGCTGAATCGCGAAATATATCCTGAGCGCCTTGCGATAGGCTAGCAAATTCAAATATAGCTAAAGAACTTGCGTATGCTGCTTCATCATTTTGAAGGAGCTCTCACGTCATGAACTACGTTGACATGAGTCCTACGACACCGAGAGGCTCCGCCCGCGAGCTCACTGTAATACTTCAAGTTACACCCAATATCGTGGATAACTCGTGAGATGACAAGCTATCGGCCTTCGCGTCAAAACAACGTGCTTCCGAACATTTCGAGTCGAGACTGAATGGGCTGTCGATCTCCTGTGAACGTAACGGGCGCCAGCATGCTCTTTTGATGCGTAACTAACAGGTGCCGAGAACACTGAGTATTTCGGCGTCCCGCCCACTTGTGTCGACCTCATGCTCTAGTGTGAATTGAATAGAACATGGTCGACATAGCTATACCATTCGCCACCATTAGGTCAACCTGCTCCCTTGTTTCAGAGGCTGTTGCTTCCGCAAGGCTGAGAATATGTGCTATCACCAAGGAAGCCTGAGAATTCAGGAACGAAGCTTTTGTGAACTTCGCCACGCATCCAGGCGCCGTATAGAACGGAAGAGCAGACCTAGCATCGAGTTCCAAGCTCGAATTCAACAGAAAAGACGAGTATGGTATGGGTACATATCACTTTCATATGAGCTTTTTGTGAGTGAATGCATGAATTTAAGATCGTTCGGGGTATGGCAAAATGCGCCAACTTGAAGGTTCGTGAGGTGGTAGCGATCCGACATTATTTGGTGCACGTCAGGCGCTAGCGGAGCTATGTCATCAGTGCGTGTATCAACAATGCGAGTCTAAACCACCATGGAATTTAACGCCGTCCCAGAGTTCGTATAGGATTGTATCAAACACAGCATATGCGGAGCCGTTTCCAGTTTAGACACTGACCGACGCCCGACCCTGTCAAATCGGGCGATCGGTATCACGACTTCAAAAATAGACGCGTCGTAGTCTTCTACAGAGCTCCTTGCCTGTATAAAAGGCTCTGAAAATTTGCCTTAGAACTTCAGCAAAGCGTCCAAGTTCAAGATGTTCGCTTCTCTTGCGGTCTTCACTCTCCTGGCTCTCAAAGCGTGCACTGTTAGCGCATTCCCAGCGTATCAGTCACTCGCTGGCCTTACTCGTGAAGAACTGGATGCTGCTGTTGCTTCTGTAAATTTCGTTCCTCCACCACCGCCTCCTGGACCGTTGTCAGACCAGTCAGCCAAGCTGGTCAACGATGCTGCCCACCCATATCAGCCTCTTCAACCGGGAGATCAACGAGGACCATGCCCAGCATTGAACACGCTGGCTTCTCATGGTGTAAGTAAACTAGATGTCACTCTTGAATCAAGCACTCATCCGAAATTGGACAGTACCTTCCTCGTAATGGTGTTGCTACTCCAGTTCAGCTGGTCACAGCTGTTCAAGAAGGTACGTGATCTTTTAATTCGTAAGGATGTTGAAATCGAAACCGAATATTCCAAGGCTTCAATCTGGAGAACTCATTCGCTCGTTTCCTCGTCTATTCCACTTTCCTTGTCAACGGCAACCCCATCACGAACCTCATGAGCATTGGAGACAAGACCTCTGCGACAGGCCAAGATCCTCCCAAGCCCGCCACTGTGGCTGGTCTTGACACTCACAACAACTGCGAAGGCGACACCAGTATGACTCGTGGTACGTACCAAGTATTTTGCAGACATCTATATTTGCTAAAATGCCTCCTATAGCTGATTCGTTCTTTGGTGACAACCACTCCTTCAATGAAACTCGTTTCCAGAACGTAAGGCGTCCAATATTTACCTCCTACCTGCTGCTAAATATAATCACTTTAGCTCGTCAAATACAGTCAGAAGTACGGAGCCGGGAAATACAACTACACCGTCGCCGCTCAACTGCGCAAGTTCCTCATCGAGGATTCCATTCAGAACAACCCCCAATTCACCTTGGTTTCTCCTCGTCTTTTCACTGCCTTCGCTGAGTCGGTCTTCCCCATCAACTTCTTCATCGACGGTCGTGATACCAGTGGCCAACTGGACCTCGATGTCGCACGCAGCTTCTTCCAGAACATGACATTCCCTCCCGACTTCTTCCGCCGCAGCGGAGCCGTCAGCAACGTCGGTCAGGACGTTGTGACCAACCTGATGCCCAATTTCAAGCCTGGATACAACGCTCGTGGCGTCAACACGTTCACTGTCGACCCGACGTCCGCCACCTTGACTCAGCCTTGCGTTCGCTACTACAACTTCGTGAACAACAACATAAAGGGACTCTACCCCAATCCTACTGGCGTTCTTAAACAAGCTCTCAACATCAATCTCCAGTACTTGTATGAGGCTACTGTCGCGGCAGGCGACAACTGCACTCAGGTCTTCCCTTACGGTCATTAATCGCTAATCTTAATCGGGCTGCCCAGACTAATTTTTTATTTACTTATTTATCCCTCCCTTGGCTTTCTCGACAGTATACACTGCACTACCATTCATTCAGCTTTGCATTCCTTCGTAGCATTAGCATACGCTAATTTCTAATCACACCTTTAATGCGAATTGTCTTGAAATATTTCCTTGTTCTCGTCGATGTCAGAAATGACGTGTATACCTCGGCACTCTACAAGAAGCATGAAATCGACGGAGGACATTCAGCCACAGATCTGTCCTGAAAAAAGTAAAGGCATGGTTACTTCCTGATTTTTAGGTACCGTAATAATGTAGACGCTTGGATCTCTAAATCTAATGTGACGTCGACGGTTGGCATCTGAAGAAGAGTCACTATTTTTGCCGCCCGCCGCCCGATCCCCGAAGTTGGTACTTGACGCTCTGAGATGCTGACTTGACGTAGTCCTAATTCAAAGCGGGTAAAGCCGAGCACCAGTGAAGCTCGTTACACGGAGATGATCGAACAACGAGAGGTAAACCGCGTACAGTGTAGAGTAAATCCTGTATTTCTTTTGATGTAGTAGCCCGCAAGCACCAAGATTGTGGCCGTAGCCAAAACAGAGAACAGCGCATAGCAACAGCAGGCAGGTAATATCAGTGGCTCAGAAAAGTATGGAGTAAGACAGGAGGTAGCTACTACTACATACCTTGCCAACAAGCAGAGCAAGGTTTCCTTGACACGGTGGTGCAATGCTGGGTGAATCTAATCTTATCGATCTAATCAACGCCCTCTAAAATGGCAGGTGACCTGTGACAAATGACGGATGTCACTGTTGGCGACGCGTCAGCAGCTGTCCTCGAGTCCTCCACCTGGCGCAATCTCTCTGTCTTGCCGGCCGTTGAAGGCTTTCTTGATCTCTAGTGCTGCGGCGCATGTTTCTTACCCTTGTTTCTGACCAAATATCTGCAAATCGCGGTGAGTACAGTACTCCGCTTTTACCTTTCGTTCCCCTGACTGACGACTGCCGACCAATGTTCTTCACTAGTTCTGCACCGACTTGGTGTGCTTTTCTGCTGGGAAGTCCGCAAATTACGACGTCAAGTCGCTTCCGATCAATTGCTTTGCATTGAGTGGCCCCGCATGGTCTCTTGCTCTCAGTTCCGGATAATTGGGAATGGAGCCGCCCTTCCGACTTCTGGAACAGTTGCTCAATAGATGATGGGAGTGCCAGGAGCTATTCTCCGCGGATTGCGAAAGGTCTGTACATTTATCCTTGCACTCGTTCACGCTTCATTTATCGCGCATTGACTGACAGCGGCTTACAACGCGGCCAACAAACTACCTGGGTCCATGAGCGTCCCGATTATCGACACCCTCTCTTCACATACGATCCCGAAACCTGTGGCGGCGCAGTGCGCATGGTTTATGACTGTACGTCGATCAGCACATGTAGTCTCCCTGTCTCTTCACGTCTTCAATGCCCTGCGACAGCTGTCAAATGGACCACCCGAGACGCGTCGGCTCCGTAATTGCAAGGCAAACCTCAACATCCCTTACTTCATCTCAAGTTCATTCTACAACAAGGGAGAATGAAGGAATTTATGATCACCCTCGGCCGCGCCGCTTCGTGCATCACAAGTCTCACAAGGCTTGATTCGTTCGGGAAAAAAATCTCCGAAAGTAGCGCCCATATCACCCGAACTACGCGTCATCTGCGACTGGGGACTTTCCACCTCATTCAGGTCACTACAGCATGTATTTTTCCTCTCGCTGCTCACCTCTTTCAAACTTCATACTGAGGCTAGACAATTCCTACGCAGTCTCCTATAACTATTCAGCGTGATACTAGTCCCATGGATGTCATGGCATCTTGGTTCATTCAATGACGACATCTCCAGATTTCTGAACATCTCTTTACGCAAGACAGAGCACATCGACTAGGAGTATGCTGTCTAGTGCGTAATCCTCCTTGTTCTCCTAGCATGTCGAACCCACACCGCGTCATCAGAGATCAAGTCCTCGACTTGTGCGCTGGAAACAGGAGAACAATAGGCTCATAGTCAGCGGCTGGCATACGGCAACGATGAGGCGCAAGCTCATGAATAGCCGCGTTGATAACCCGTTCGCCCATCTCAACTCTGATGAACGCGTTTCCGACATCAACTTTGACGACAAAGCCCAGATCGCCCTCGACAAACGTTGTCCAATTCAGGTCGGCGACACGGCATGACTGGTGTCGTACCCACTAGCCCCCACTACACCACCTGTGTTTCACTTCCCTGCCTAATCTGGTCAGGAAGTTACGACGCTTAGCGCCCAAGCGTCTACTCTCTTGGAGTCTTTTCGTCAACTGTGCGTCATAACCCCTTTCTTTTTGCATCATATTGGTCTTCGAGGTGAAGACTGACATCAGTCGCTCGACTTTGCCCAAATTCTTGTGTAGTCAGGTGAGTTCTCGACGAGGTTATAAACGCGCACAGGTCCTGACGAATTTTCAGCATCCAGCGTCAGTTACCCAAGTCCTTTCACCTAACTCATCTCAGCAATCTCAACGTCTTACAACCATGTCTAGTGGTGCGCTTCTTCACCTCCCCAGATCCATATACGTTCTGAATTTTATCCTAATCCAGCCGCTGACAAGAATCCCGGAAACGTCGCTGGTGGACTCAAAGCAGCGATCCATAACCCCAACGTGTCCGAAGAGGCCAAGCAGAGCTCTGCCCAACGTCTTCAGAACATGGGCGAAGAGGTTTCTGGATCTAAAGATGAAGGTTCGGGCACTAACCGTCAGCTCGGTGGACATAAGGCCGCTTTGAAGAGTGAGTGACTGCGGAAAATTCCCTTCATTTGCCTAACACGATTTTTGTAGACCCCAATGTCTCTGAAGAGGCGAAGGAGCATTCCGCCCAGGTCCTTCGTGAGGCTTATGACGAGGAGTGAATTCAAACGAGTAATAACTGTCTTTTTGCCGACATTTGTATCAATAAACCAGCGTTGATAACGCTCGCTCTGTAATGTTATTCTCGAACATGTAGCGTGTATAAAGCAAAATGATAGTCTTTATCAATGTCAATTAGTGGCACGTTGATTGTTGAGTGTCAAATTGCTTCTTACGATTCCCTATACATAGCCTTGAAAATGTATAACAATTTTCTTTCTAAATTTTGACGCCTACTTTGTCATCCCAGCGTCCTGCAAAGTAACGCCATCCAACCACGTCGTACCTGTCCAAGAACAGAAATAAAGCGTTTTATCTGCAAACTATGACATTTAAGTTCGACAACTGGAAAGGCATATTATCTACGGCGATTCGGGTATTTCCTCTGTTCGATTAGCTATTGACAGATATGAAAATGGTTGGGTTGTTTCTAAACTTGAGCTCAAAGTGTACGCTGGTGGTGACTCGGCTGATGAAGTCTGTAAAGTATCTCGTCTGTTCCACCGACGGTCGCTACTTCCTAACCCAGCTGTCTGCCCGCTTGATCCTGATCCTGAAGGATCTGTCGACCGTCCTTTCTCTCGGAACCTTCTTTCGAACGCGTCATTCGGGGCTTCTGGCGTCTGTCGTGGACGCTGCATCATTTCTGGTAAGAAGGGGCGCACGACGGCATCCGAATCATTGTGCACCTCTGATGATATTCGACGCCGTCGGCGTAGATAGAGCCATATCCCCAAAATTAGAAGGAGCATGCTCGTCACCCCCAAAGCAACGCCAAGTGCGATGCCAAGAGTCGAAGATGTACGCTTGTGAGGACTTGTAGTTTGCGAAGTCGTCGGTGACTGCGAAAGGGAAGTGGCAGATGTAGGGGATTGTGAAGTAGTGGGAGAAACAGAAGGGAATGGCTGGGGTACGTTCGCTGAGGTGGTATTCTGCACTATTATCTCGTCGAAAGTCAAAGGGACTGAGGTGCCGGTCCCAGAGAAGTCAAGGTGAAAGTGATGTGGGCCCAGAGAATATCGAGGCGTTTGTATTAGCAGGACAGGGGCTAGCACGTTGTTTGCTAGGGTTGCGACATTTTGAATTGTCAACAGAGTTTCTGCTTGTCCGTCGACTGTGTACGAGATGTTTGACGGACTATGCGAATCAGAATTCTGGAATTCGCCGTAGACACCGATAGAATAGCCTAAACAAAGTTTGAGAAACGCTACCTTCGGCTCGAGCCTTCAGAGGCTACTCACCGAAAAAATCGAAATCTATCGTCCCGCCAGGCGATAACACAAAATTCTTAGAGGCGGACATCTTGATAGCAGAGTCTCCGGAGAAGAATATTACGTCACCGGTCGATGTGTCCTTTCCAGCGGGAGTATATCGAATGGCGTCGAACAGAATTGAACTGCTCGGAGGTGATTCGACCTCTATAAACAATTCATGCACCTCTTCTTTCAATCCGTCTGTTTCACACCTCACTTGCCCGCCTCCGGTGGTCTGGACTGTCGCATTCTGACCATCAACTTGGCAGGCTAATATGGCCTCTATAGGCATGTTCGGCATGAAAAATGCGCTAACGGTGGTACCTAGTGGTCGCACCTAAGAGTTAGTCCACGTAGCCAGGCAACAGATGGCGCAAGGTGAGGAAAGCCGTACCATTGAAGGTGAAAGAGATGTTTCCGGTGTTGACTGACGTGGTAGATTTGCTGTTTGAAAGAACGTGTAATGTCCCGTAAAATGGAAAGAGGGGAAGCTGAGTCGCATTGGAAGCGTCGAGGGTCTCCAGAGACCATTCGCCTCCATAGGTAATGCTCGCATCGAAGTCGTCCACGAAGATCTGCCGGTTGGGCATCGAGGCTTCGTAATGTGGGGAAAGATGCCTGGGATGAACCCAGGCGTCACAGTCGTCTTCCTCAGATGCCATCACTCGACTCCTTATACTTACGCTGCTTTAGCATGTCGAAGTATACTCTGCCGCAAGTCAAGACTCTCCCAGAGCCAAAAATAGGTCTGGAGGGAATAAGCAGAAGATCAAATGATGTCGAAGTTACCAAGAAGCCTGGGTATGACATACATATAAAGCACAGGAGCAGTGCACCGACGTCTCCTTCACAAATCTCAATGTCGATCGCAATTCGAGTTAGCTTTCCGCCGTTTGCAAATCCTCAGATAACCCGTCTTGAAAGTTGAATCACCCATTTCTGCCCCGCAGATCATACGAAAATCTGAAAGATAGGTAGGTACGGGTACGACTGATGCTGATGCTCGCAGTTCACATGTCATGAGCTTACACGCGTTGCCGTGTGATGTTCACAGGCCCAAAGCAACAGGCCGTTCCAATTGAGAGGCTGTGTCGCGAAAATTTCGGGCTGTACGGAACAAGCCAGGTATTTACTCAATCACTGGACCTTCGTCTCAATGTCCATCCGTTGGGTCGTATCTATGCCAGCGAGCAGCCAGAACATAGCACAGGGATAAAGCTTGTAAATACACCTCCGCAGTCCGACCAGCTATAGGGTGCACAGTAACTGACTCTAGAACTAATGTCGTACTTCAATTTGACACGAAGCTGAGGTCAGTTTTGAGACCACGAATAGGACTGCCGGACAACATATGGAGAGGTTTCTGTACCTACAAAGACAAATGCCTCTTGCTAATTCAAAAATACTTCCCGAAACTGCTGCACGACGGGGCGCATCGCCTCCTAAACGCGTAAAACGTTATCACGTGCTGTGACTCGAAGCATTGGATATCGACTTCAAACTTATCAACTTGCCTCTTAGTCCTGCTTGGCTCCTTCGAGTCCTTCAAATCGGGTGAAAATAAAGCGATGGATTATAGCTTCTCTTGTTAAATGTAGAGATTGAGTACTCTAGTAGCGTTCACATCTACCTACCCTGAGTCTAAATTAAATCCATCCAATTACGGGGAGGTTTTCTACTATTGAACTCCCGAGTCCCGAAAGAAACGAGAGTTTGAGCCATATTTT
>NHYE01005171.1:0-15304 GCA_002938385.1 Gymnopilus dilepis | reverse complement strand
CCATAATTCACGATGACGATACCTGAACCTGTTTATAGCTTATCCCTGCCAGCATTCGTCAGCGCCTGGTTTGATCACGCTGACCCAGAAGACGCTCTTCTTCACTCCCCTGATGTCACACAATGCGAAGCTCGTCATTCAATTGACTGCTGTCAAAGGAGTAAAGAAGTCTGGCCTTTTGAAGGGCATACTCATCCGGTGGAGTGACTCATCTGAAGGAAAGAACGAACAGAAAGAGGAAAAATTCCTATGGGTTGGAGGACGCGATGAATTGTTTGCCCGCCTTGTTGGTAGCAATGCTACGCGCTGGATGAACATTTAAATCTTGAACCATTTATTGTACAACAGGGACCTACAGGGACTTTTATTTTTAGCTATCATGACAGGTGTAGTGCTGCTTCTCGAAATCCTATTGCTGTCGGTCTGAATGCCCTATCCCTATATAAATGCCTCCTGAGTTTTAAAGGCTACCACCAGTAATCCCCGTAACTCATACATTTGGAATGCTTTGAAATCCTCTTACTTCGAATCCAATTGTTGATTCCTTTGGACTGCACTATTTCACGATGTTCTTCACCCCAGAGTTACTTGCCAAGCGCGATAGCGGTTTTGGCCTCCTTTGGTTAGCATGCACTGGTACATTCATTGGGCTTACCTGCAGACGTATTTTTTTCTAGGCTGGCAGCGACCTTGGGATCTCGATCAACCTTCAAAAGGCTTCCAAAGCGCTCTGTCCTGACTGCCGATATTTCTCAGTTATGCGACTTGATCTCAGAGCCGGAGGAGCCTCTGGCACTCCGCCTGTCCAGTAATCTTATGTTTGGTGTCGTCCGGTAAGACTCGTTGGAATCGTATGATCTATAATCATAAGTCCCTGACTATTTCCAGCGTATATAAAGGTATGACATTACTTCCTTCCATCCGATCTAGAAGACGAGGAATCTCTGCCTGCAGTGAAACAAGAAATATTTCTTACTGATGTTACTAATTGCGTGGCGACACTGAAGAAAGTGGTTCAAGAGTTCCACAGCACCGGTGCTACGACTGGCGATTTGCTAATGGTAAATTCGACTGTGCGGTGCGTTCTAATCTGTGGTTCTTGTGCTATCATACTAACAAGTCTACAGGCCATCGGCTGTGACCATTATCCCAGATCCTAAAGGCCCATACGAACTCGATTACGATGCATTTGTCGCCGTCAGTAATGTCCCTTCTACTACAGTGAGGTCCCTATGATCGAGATCTTATCCCTTCTAAAAGGACTGGCATGATTATCTCAATCTTGGGGGTAAGATCGTCCACTTTCAAATTGTCACATAGCATACAATCCATTTCCAGGTGAAAAAGCTGCGGGCAGCGATACAGGAGTGATCGAAGACGGTGACGGTGACTTCGACCCAAATTCAAATTCGGAGAAAAAGAAGCGCGGCAAGGTGAACAAGGCTGTCCCTCAGATAGAGACTGTACGAAAGGAAGCGCATACATTGGACGAAAATCATGATTATCTGCTCTCCGCATCTTTCGACCTGTCTTTCAATCAAGATGCTGTCCAAGGGCCCATGGCTTCCTCGTCACAGGCTGACGCTACATTTGACAACTTTCTGCCGTTTTCAGATGGCCTGGACTTCGGCGATGGCTTGGGGGATGACCTTGCCAGAGAACTCGGATGGGGATTGTCTCCTGCCAAAAGTGCTCGAGCAAGCAGGTGAGGAAGGCGATTAAGCATCTTCAACTTTTGTTGATTCAAAATAGGACTGGAGCCCGTCAAGACGAGACGCCAGCTAGTGCCCGTCATGTGCTAAACTTTGATAATGATTTTGCCCTCGACGACATTGCAACGCAACCTTTCTGCTCGCCAGAAAGAACCGGATTTCCAGGCACGCCCGTTTGTACAATCGCAGTCAGCCGAGGCTCTGTAAGTGGACAGAAGTTCGTGATCGATGGTCAGACTGACCCATGGAATATTCCAGACACCAGGCAAAGGTGCGTTTTCTCGAGCGCCATCCGAGCATTCGTCTTCAAATACATATATCAGAAAATGCTACTCCCGCATCGAGAAAAGGGACTACTCTGCAACATATGCAGCCGAGTCCAGCGACGTCTTTCTCTCGTCAATTCCTATCTCAAGACGATGACCAACCACTACAGCCATTGAGAGACATTACTGCTGAAGAGCGTAACAGACAAAATCAAGGAGAGGCACGGAAGAAGGCCAAGCGAACCAGACTTCTATTAGATGCAAGGACAGAGCTAACAGACGACGAACTCAAAGTTAGTCTGATCAATTTTTTCTTCCTGCTAGCTGACATTTGAAAAGATTGCGAGAGCCAAGTACCTGGAATCGCAAAGACGAATTAGAAGAGACCTTTTGAGTAAGAAACTTGAAAAGGACAGTGATAGATTACTCGAAGAACTTATTTGGGGAATTCCTAAAGGAAGTAAGGCATCTTGTTAAACGCGCTGCAGAGACTGAAAGTTAATTGTCTCGCATCAGTTCAGGAAGAGGGTTTGATCCACTTCTGGCAGGAGAACTTCAAAGTACAGGTTGATGCAAGGTCTGGTATCCTGCGGATTCATGATGACGGTCAGTGTGCCAACTGAACGAACATAGAGAGGCTCCAGTGATCTTTTCCTCACAGACGAACCAGTGGCAAAAAGACGCAAGATAGATTACGAGCAGGGGCGAAAGCAAACCCCTGATGCTGACATATATGCTGCTGTGGATATCAATCAAGGCGAAGACTGGAACATGGAGTGGAATGCCCGTCAGTCGTTCTGCATTTTTTTTTTCAAAGGCGTTTGATTGATACGCTTCAACAAGCTATTGATGTAGACACGGGCATGATAGTCGATGAACCAGCCGATAATCGGCATTCTTCGGAGGTGAGCTGGAGGATGAACTGAAAGAGCAACTCATAGACTGCGTTTAAGGAACCTGGTCAAGCACGTAGGCTTTCACGATCAGCGTCGGTGCTCGGTAGAGACTTTCTCGACTTCGAGGCCAGAGCTCTCAACTCCAGGAACGGATCTCAAAAGAGTTCGCTCTTTCCCTGGGACAATGCCGGACCTAGCTCGTCCAGCGGAAACATTCCTTTGCCTGACGTCCTGGATAAAGCTGATACGAGGCTAGGCAGTATAACTTCTTTCAGTCGCCGAGGGAGTCCCATGGCAGGGAGTCAAAGGGATAGTTTACATGCGGCAGCCATTTCTTTTTCTCCGGCGCCTGTAGGAAGAGGATCGCAGATATTTGGAGAGGATTTTGCATTCGATGGTATGCCAGAATGGCCGGGTTGGGAAGTCGCTCACTGAACCATTCCATTTCCATCAGTCGAGGGCACTGCGGAGGAAACACAACTAGAGACGCAGCAAGAGACGCAGAGATCAGAGGCAAACCAGCTGGCTTTGGAGAGAAACTCGCATAACTTCCTAGAGTAAGTGCTTCCTATTCGTCAAGGGTTGTTGCTGAGGGGGGCTATAGGTATGCCAAGATGCAGAATCAAACCTTGTCCGAACGGCACGGGCGATTAACTCTGGAGCACGTCGTACCAAGGATGACAAGCACTCGACATGTTGCGGCAGCGGGCTTTTATCATTGCCTAGGTGTGTGAATATGCATATTGTACGTGAAGTTCGCGATGAACGGCATCGTTCGACAGTTCTGGCCACCAAGAACCTCGTTCGACTTCAGCAACCAGAGCCTTACGGATCCGTGATTATCGACGTTAAATGAATGGCGAGAGACCTTTAAAAGCTAGCAGATGATGAACGCGTGAAGCAAATACGATGTACAAGTTGTAGTACGTCCGACATTGTCGTCGAAATATTAGCACGTGCAGTGAGCGAATCGGAGTCTACTAAAAATGTTGACCGAGCAAACTCGGATCGTTTCACGTATGATGAGCAGTAATTTTATCGCCGTCTGGCACCACTCTGTGTTAAATATCATATTACTATCAGGCTACATATAAAGTGTAGCCCGACCATACCCTCTTCGTCCAACCTGTCACGCTTTCTTTCACGAGCTCCGCGCATCGCAGCGCAAATTCGTCTTTCCTCTGTTCCGCTTCAATTTTCATTTCGCAGGATGTCTTCACCAGCTGTGCTCGCTGCTAAAGCCGCCTTGGCTAGCGTCGACCTCTCCAATTATGACCCTGAACAGTCCAGGCTCATGGACGAGAGGTGTATACTTGTCGACGAGCAGGACAATGCGATCGGTGCCATGGACAAGAAGACTTGTAAGTGGCGTCTATGCCCCTGATCACATCCAGCTTCGTCTGAGCAAATGCGTCCAGGTCACTTAATGGAGAACATCAATAAAGGCCTACTTCACCGGGCATTCTCCGCGTTCGTCTTCAGGCCCTCAGATGGCAAATTACTGTTACAACAGAGGGCGTCTGAGAAGATCACCTTCCCCGACATGTGGACCAACACATGTTGCTCACATCCTCTGGACGACTTCGAGGCTGAGAAGGTGGAGGAGAATCAGCTGGGCGTTCGGGTCGCCGCCTCTCGAAAGCTGGAGCACGAGCTTGGTATTCCCCAGAGTCAGACACCAGTGGATGAATTCCAATATCTCACACGAATTCATTACCTCGCTCCTTCTGATGGCATGTGGGGTGAACATGAAGGTATGCAACTCTGTCTAGTGTTACAAGTCGTCATTGCTTATTGAGCCCCTCTAAGTTGACTACATTCTTTTCATTACCGCCGATGTAACTGTCACCCCTAACCGAAATGAGATTCGGGACTACAAATACGTTAGCAAGGAGGAGTTACAGGCCATGTTTGACGACCCCAGTAAGGATCTTTCTCCCTCCGCGGTTTTTAGAAATATTCCGACCATCATGAACAGGCAATAGCTTCACTCCGTGGTTTAAACTCATCTCACGCGACTTCTTGTTCGGCTGGTGGGACGAGCTGTACAAGCGTCGGGATGCTTCAGGCAAGGTGGTGGCGAAGAGTCTCGCAGGAGTTGCAGATGGATCCAAGGTTGTCAAGATGACATGACAGGATACATAGAAAGGGAGGACAGAGCCTCGTGCATAGAATACAAGATATTTAGGGGTTGGGTCACCAAAGGGATATCATGTCGTAAGGATATCATCTAATAGTTTGTTGCAGTGTTATATACCATAGAGCAAATGACAGAATAGAAGTTCACATACCAGTCTAGTCATGAAGTAGTCGTTATTCCTCTAAACACTAACAGCTCTCTGGTGGTCCGAATCCCCAGACTTCCTTTCCGGCTGAGTGGAACTGTTGCATCAAGTTGGAAACCTAGGTTGCTCAGAATTCTTAAAACTTCTATGAACACCGTAGAAGATTCAACTTCGGAAGCTACCAAGAAGTCAATTATCAGACTATGTCGAGCAAAATGTAAAATCACGATGGACGACTCACAGTTGATAAATCTCCGTTTTACTTCGATGACACGAATCTCATCCTCGACGACATTGTCAACAACATTGAAATTCGGTAAAGCAGAACGGAGATGGGCTCCCATAGAAAGGTCGACGCGGTTGGGAGGGTTAATCAGCGTGAACTTGCGACCTTCGTGCGAGAAGAAGGCCAGGAAAAATTCAGCGGGAGCAGGCCGAGTCACTTGAAAGATGAGTCGGGGCGTCTGATATCAAATATGAATGGATCAATCAAGATGGAGGTAAGCCCAAGGACGCACCGATGATGCAATGTTCGATGCTGTTTGGAAGGAATATCCCTGGCATATAGTTAGACGTCGTTCAGACCGCGGATGGGAGGACGACATACCCTTTTTTGAAAGAGACTAAAGATCTCGACGATTAGTTTGTAGGCACTGCAATCACATTTTAATCACCACAGCTTTTGCGGAATAGAATAAACTCACTGCCGCACGTTTGGGCCGTTCAAATCCCAAGGTGTGTTCCGAAATTTGACGACGCAGGTATGGCCAGTAAGATTATCTGATTCGATACCATCTGGCCACAGTGGCCAGATTACCTTGCGCATCTCCTCTAGTCCCACGAGCATAATGTATTCGATATGGAGTTCGTTCAGATTATGAAATGACAGGAACATATGCACTAAATGAAAGCAGGTCAGACAACAGAGGGCTGCGTCATATGAGAAAGAGGCCTACATGTAGGTTGATCTAGTTCATGAAAAGGCTCTTTACCCGCGTTCTGGGGCTTGTTGGGATTCGATTGCACACGGGGACGAGGAAATGGCGGTGCTTGGTTCTGCTGAGAGTTGCTGAAGGGGTTGGAGAACTGTCTACCAAGGGCGTTCTCAGCGGCATTGAAGACGTTCATGGTCTTCTTCATCGCAGATTTTAAGGGAGCAGCTGGAGTGGCGGGCTGAGTGGCGGGAGTAGTCTGGTTTCTCCGGTGTTTGCGCGTCGGAGCTGGACCTGCGGGCTGTCCAGGCTTCATAGTGTACGCAGCAGCGTCGTAGCTGTACATAGCTGGCGCAGGCAGACTTCCCGTTGGTGGAGCAGGGGTTGGCTGCTGAGGCCCATAGAACGGAGGATAGCCTGTGCTAGGACCAGGCGGACCCGTTGGGCCCATATAGGGCGTATGAGGGTACATTGGCTGGCCATAGTACGGAGGGTATGTCGAGTATTGCTGCTGCATAGCTTGGCGGACGGAGAAAGAGAACAAGTTGGACAGAAATACGAAAGCCAAGGACAACGTGCATAGGATTTCCTTTTCTGGCGGGCTTAATTAACAGGCCTGGGGCTGTTCTGCACACCCAATTGCCGTCGAGTATTCATCAGAAAACGGGCGCGGATTCTCGCATTTCTGAGAAAATCAGCAAGAAGGGTCCAAACACGCTCACCGCCGACTGCACTCGTTCTTGTCGCCCGCCTCGTAAATTACACGTAAACTAGAACAAATCCAGCAGACACGTGAGAGGGACATAGCTCTCGTCCAACTTTAACTCTCTCCATCAAGTCGCCAAATGGCCTCGACCTTCTTCCAATGGCTGCGGTCCCCAGCATCGCGTGAATATTTCTTCAGTACGTATATCTGTTATCTCAATTGTTCTGTTTTTCTGACACACCCTTCTTTTAGGTACACATTTTTGGGGACCTGTGAGTAACCCCACTCCGACTCCCCGGGTGCCGACATGACTCCTTTTACAGGTTGCGAATTGGGGTCTGCCCATCGCCGCTCTGTCAGACCTGCGCAAGGATGAAGAGGTCATTTCAGGGACTATGACAACTGCTCTCGCTTGCTACTCGTACGTGCCCGGCATCCCTCGTGTGCCCACTTGTTACTCATGCCAAAATCCAACCACTCCAGCTTGGTGTTCATGCGATTTGGTGCGTGTTTTCCTTGTTGTCGTCATTGGCTATATGATGACATGCCTCTCCAATGCCAGCTTGGAGGGTCCAACCACGCAACTACCTGCTCTTCGCCTGCCATTTCACCAATGCAACCGCGCAATCGATCCAGGATTTCCGCTTCGTCAATTACTGGTATAACGGAGGTCGAGAAAAGAAGCTCGCTGCCCAACAAGCGGACGCTGTGTCGGAAGGCAAAGTTACCCAAGCTATCAAGGCCGCGCAGGAGGAAAAGCAAAAGGCAGCTTAAGCAGTTGCCGTTCCCTTGTGGAGACCTAGATTCATATACTCTTTATTCCTCTAATATACAAGATACACTGAACACTGATATCCCAAAAATTCAAGGACTGTTACCAAAATCCGTCGTCCATATCCCCGCCCTTCTTCCTTTTGCCTGGTCCGTTCTGAGCCAATGCCTGCCTCTCGTACATTTCTGCTATCTGGAATACTGTCAGACCCACGACGACACTTTCTGAGGGAAACACACCTGTTCGGGTCCAGTAGCGTCCTCGGCCGACTTGTCGTCTCGAATCCGAAGGTAACGGGGGAATCGTAGAGAGATGCCTCTTTCATCCACCTACAAGCTCGGGCATGAATAATAACCAAAGTGGTAATAGCGGCGACTTACCAGACCCTGGGCCGCGGTATAGATGGGGCTTAGAGATAAGTCTGCCGTCAACACCTCCCATACCACCCTAGGTTCAAACCAGACATCTGGTTTTGCCCCGCCGACCCTAATGTCTCCTCGAGGTTTCGATGTTTCCAATGGTTTCAAGGTGTCGTAGTGTGCCTGTAACACCTCTTCACTGAAGCCGGTTCCGATCTTGCAAATGGTTTGGAAAGCTTCCTCCTCGCTGTCATAGCACGCGAGGAGGAAGGCACCATACACGTTTGTTCGCTTTCCCTTGCCGTAATATGCACCGACGACGACGAGATCGAGCGAGTCGCCAACACCAGCCAGATAATCTTTCTTCAGCTGTCGAGAAATGAATGACTGTTCAATTAATCACAGAGCATGAATGACGGACCTTGAGCCAGTTGACACTCCTTCGGCTAGGTTCATAGAAACTGGCATCTGTGTCGAGCATTTTCACCATGAGACCTTCGCAGCCATCCTTGACGCTCTCTTCGAGGAAGATTTGAATTTCCTCCGTGCTTTCAGCGTCAGATGATTTTGCAAAGTCAAATTCCCCTGGCACGGGTGTAAAGTGGTCCCGCAGCAGTTTTCGCCTTTCGTGTAGGGGGAGTTGCAACAATGGCTGCACGGCGTTACTTTAGTTGTGATGATAACGCGGAGATATGGTATTTACCTCGCCGTTGAGATATAGAAGATCGAAAGCAAAGAGGCAGACTTTGACTTGAATGTCCTCAACTCTGACGTCCTTGCGTTTCCGCCTGCTAAGCTCTTGGAAGGGCATCAGCTTGCCAGTTGTACGATCAATGGCAACGGCCTCTGCATCAAAGACGAAAGTCTTTGTCGTCTCTTTGATACACTGCAGAACGAGGTCATTCCATAAGCCTTTTAAACCCCTTGAAATGTACTCGCCCTTGGAAGTTGTTCAACCAAATCAGGATACTTCTTACTCATATCCTCAGAATTTCTGCTGAACACTGCGACAGTGCCATCTTCAACTTTGTGGACCTATGTGAAAATGGTTAAATTGGATTCAGTTTTAAAGCGAGATATCCACTGACTTGAGCTCTTTCTCCGTCGTATTTATATTCACAGGTAAAGCGCTTATTCTCAAATCTATCCAAGACCTCACCAATGGCCTTGGTAGGCTTGGCCAACATAGGCTTGAGGGGAACGCCAGGGCTGAGCTTGCAATGCTCTCGCAAGCCGTCGATACCATGTTCCAAAAGGGCCGGTATCACCTTGTCATAAGTCGGAAGTTCACTGAGTAGGGAAAGAAAACAAATTATCAGAGACGAGCCGTGACAGAAGACGAACGAGCCGGCTCACCTGTAAACCGACTTGATCGTTTTAGCGCCTTCCTCTAATCTGGTCGCGAGTTGCTCTTGACTCCATTTCTTCCCCGCTATAGTTGCGATGATGAGGCTTGACAGATTATGCCTGAAAGACATAAAAGAACCTACAGCGCTCTTTCTCCGCAAGCACAGCAGCTTGGGCTAGTGCCACAAGCACTGACCGTTCTGCATTGCCTATGCGTAGCTTGCCTTCGAGACTACGCACGATATACTTGGCCTCGAAATCTTGGCAGGCGGCTAACAATTTAGTGATGATAGAGACTTTCTTTGCTTGAGACTACAAGAGTGTAGGATGCACCTTAGACGTTAGAGGATAGATAAGCATGGAGGCCACGCTTACCGAGTGACCAGAAGCTAGAGCAATCTCTCGCAAGTGCGTGAAAACAAAGGGTAAGGTCAGCGGTTTGGGCTTGAAGAGTGTCTTCTGACTGTTTTTCGAGTTCTATAGTCCATTGTGGCGATATGTAAGAAGCAGTGCAGCGGGTAGTTGCAACGGAGGAATCACCATTGCAACAAGCCCAAGGTCGCCTTCCTTCTTCAAATCAGCCTTAATGAGAGATAAGCTGCGCCCTGTGGACTCCCCGATAGCTTTAATGAGTAGACTTTCGCCAATGCCGAGTTCAATGCCAACATAGTCTGGACTTAGCTTGGGGCCAGTTAAGCCACATTTCCAAAGACTTTAGTAAAACCGAGACCCACTCGATTTATGCACAAGTACACCGCTTGGAGGAGTGAGTTATAGTCTCCCTTCGCACTTCTTTGTATGACTAGTAAGAGGAAAGAAGTCAGAATAGCATTCTTCTCTAGTCGCTTTGTGGTGGCCTCTATCAGAGAAAACGCCTTTGCCAAAGCCGCATAAGGCACACTGACAAGTGTCAGGAAACTACTTCGCTTTTGACATACGGGCGGCGCTTACGGTTGACCAACTTTCCAGCCACCTTTGATGTCGACGTCATCGCGTTTGAAGAGTGCCAATTGGGCGCTTTGAAGAATATAAGCCTACGGCGTTTCGAAGGTTTAAAGAGGGAAAGATCCCAAACCTTTTTGTGGTGGCGGCTTTATCAGTCGGAAGTTCCTCTTCCTCTTCAAGGCCATCGACTTCCTCTTCCCCTTCGTCTTCTGCAGATGACTCTTCGGCCAGGTCTTCAGCTACTGGTTTAGTTGGTGGCGCCTGCGGCTTCGCCTTGCCCTTCTCTTGCCGGACTGGTGGCTGCGGACTTGACTCTAATGAAGCAGATCTCGATCTCGACTTCCTTGGGGAAACACGGGGAGGCTCAGAAATGGGCTCGGATAGCCGAGGTGCTGCACAGGTTGTTAGTCAACCAATGATCCAGCTGTGCAACTCAGTCTCGTACAGGATGTCGGCGGGACGTCATTCGGGTCCGCCTCGTCCTCTGAGTCGATGATCTTCCGTTTCTTCAGTTTCGGAGAACCTGAATAGAGTATTGGGAAAGTGACACTTAAACGACGAGAATACTCACGAGGCGGAGGGGTCGGACTCCCCTTTCGTTTCGATGACTCGGCTGCAGTGCCAGACGATGAACAACCAAGCGTCGACTGCGTGAAACGTACTTTACCTTGAGAGCTAGGCGGGATATCGACATCCATCGCATCCGACTTGATCTCTTTCTTGATGTCAGGCTTAACATCGGGCTTAGTCTCGGACGCGTCTGAAGCCTTGGGCGCTTTCTTCTTGCCCCACATTTCCTGGAGACTAGCCTGTTGTGGCGGCGCAGCTTTCGTAGATTTAGGCATCGTGAAGAACTTCCCTGCAAAAAATGATGTGTTTGTGAGGCGTGGGGGTGGGAGAGATGTGGACGGGACTGACCTAAGGTTTGCTGGCGACCCATGACTGCTCGTGTCAGAACCGAGACGCGTAGCGCAAACATACGTCAACACCGCGTCGCGTCACTCCCTAATTTATGTAACCCATCCTCGGTCACTTGTTTGAGTTTCAACGACGATCCTGCTACGAAAACTTTTCGAGGCCATACCAAGATCAATGGCTTGTTTGCTGCCAACTGCTTTCAAAAACATATTTTTTACGTACATCAAATACAACTTTTGTGCTATGTAACATACCACATTCTGCGAAAGCAGTCATAGAAACGGTGTACCAGAGCCCGTACGCAGTGCACTCCAAGCTCTAGTGCACTCCAGAAGCTCAAAAGTTTGCGAAGTCCATGCATGGTATCTGCATTTTCAGTCCGAGTATCCCGTCAGAATGCTTGGGGTTTTGTAGTGTCGCGAATGCCTTGAGATGCTAAGGCGTATACTGTTGACGTCTAAGCCAGCGTAGATAAAGCAAGGTACTTGGCTTCTGAAGGCGAATTCGAGGAGCTGAACCTGGATTTGGGCGCTAAACGAGCTGTTCGGCAAGTCCCGCAATAACTGTACAGTTGATTCAAGGTGGCTTCCGTGCCGGCGGGACCAAACAAGTATCAATAATTCCCTAAAAGTTCAGTAGGTAGTCTCCGCCCTCAACGACCTCAAGACCGGCACCATGGCTGACGCTCAAGTGCGCAACCTCACCTTTGTCACCGCCGTTGCAATGTATCTGACTGCTCTCGGAATTCTAGATCGAGAAGGCATACCAAAAGCAAAACATCTTCCTTAACGCCAAAAGCCGTGGTTTGTCTCCTCGCGCCAAATGAATGGGATCGCGTGGCTTATGTTGTCGGTTTAGGTGGCAAGAAAATCTCCACCAAGGAGAAGCGATGGTACAAGGATGTCGGTCTGGGCTTCAAGACGCCTTCTGAGGCTATCAACGGCACTTACATCGGTATGTGTTTTGCTGGTCGAATTTAATCACCGACTCAGTGTGCCCTTGATCAACCCAGACAAGAAATGCCCTTTCACTAGCGAGGTTTCCATTCGTGGCCGCATCCTCACCGGCCGTGTCGTTTCGACCAAAATGAACCGAACGATCATCATCCGCCGCGACTACCTCCACTACATCCCCAAATACAGTCAGTCTCTCTGGACCCATAACTCAGAATCCCTGCTCATGTTTAAACTGCAGACCGTTACGAGAAGCGCCACAAGAACCTTGCCGCCCACGTGTCACCAGCCTTCCGAGTTGAAGTCGGCGACACTGTCACCGTCGGTAAGTGACGATGCAGGACTTGCGGATAACAACTAATTAGCATTTCAGGCCAATGCCGACCCCTGTCGAAGACTGTGCGCTTCAACGTGCTGCGGGTGGCCAAGAACAAGGCTGCGAGCAAGGCTTTCGGCAAGTTCTAGATGTAGGACGGTGTATTGCTTAGGAATATATATGCTTTTTGTCGATTCTCTTGTTATGCCATGCACATGCAATTGTAATGCCTGCGGGAGTGAGCGCAAACAAAGGATAACAATGATGGGTGTTGTGGAATTAATCAGACTGCTGTGCTTTGCTCGACGATTTCGGTAACTTAGTCCCTTACGTCGTCGAAGCTAAGCTGGCTCCTACTCTGCTTTCCGTCTTTACTTCGCGCCTGTCGAAATCGAGGCCTCAGTCTCCACAACCTCCAGGCGCAATGGGCCAGCAGCCCTCCAAGAAATCCAAGAAGTCGGGCAAGGACAAGGACAAGGATCTCGCAACTGACGGCACCTCAACAGACCCTCACCTCGATGGCACCGACGAGAACTCTGCCCACGATTCCAGCTCGCGACAGACTGGCGTTTCGACGGTCGTTGGCAGTGAACTGAACGGAGTCCCCAACGGAACCCCGTCTATCAATGTGTCGGATCCCGCTGGAGCGCCAGTCTCGTCCACCGGCTCCAGTTCAGGGCCTCATGGCTCTCCTTACCCACCGAAGGCGTCCATTCCCAGTATTGACCACTCGCCTCAAGCCTCCACGTCCGCTCCTTCTCCTCACCCTTCACCGAAGCCCGCCACTGCTCCGCTAGACATCCCCGTTCCGACCCAAACAATCCTTTCCAATGCAACCACCCCTCTTAGCCCCAGCTCCATGAACAGCAACGGAAATGGCGCCACGGGCGAATCCGTCGGCAATGGCGGCGCCAAGGACAAGCTTAAGCAGCTCGATGTTGATGATATGATCCAGAGACTGCTTGACGTCGGCTACACTGGCAAAGTGAGCAAGTCCCTGTGTCTGAAGAACACGGAAATCACTGCGATTTGTCTTGCTGCGCGAGATATCTTCCTCAGTCAACCTACCCTGATTGAGTTATCCCCTCCTGTCAAGATTGTCGGTGACGTACACGGACAGTATTCCGACCTCATCCGCTTATTTGAGATGTGCGGCTTCCCTCCAGCAGCTAACTACCTCTTCTTGGGCGATTATGTCGATCGCGGCAAGCAGAGCCTTGAAACTATCCTCCTCTTACTGTGTTACAAGATCAAATATCCCGAAAATTTCTTCCTCCTGAGAGGGAACCACGAGTGTGCGAACGTCACGCGAGGTTAGTTCTTCATTTGCTGGCCATTGCTCTTCCTCACGTTCTGTCAGTGTATGGTTTCTACGACGAATGCAAACGGCGGTGTAACATCAAAACATGGAAGACTTTCATAGACGTGTTCAATTGCCTTCCTATCGCTGCTATCGTTGCGTCCAAGATCTTCTGTGTGCATGGCGGTCTTTCACCTTCATTACATTCCATGGAGGATATAAAGCGCATACAACGGCCAACTGATGTCCCAGACTACGGGCTCCTGAACGATCTGCTCTGGTCAGATCCTTCGGATACAGCCCTCGACTGGGAGGACAACGAGCGTGGAGTCAGTTATTGTTTCGGAAAGGCGATCATCAACGAGTTCTTGGTGCGGTACGACATGGATCTGATCTGTCGTGCTCACATGGTAGTTGAGGATGGCTACGAATTCTGGAACGATCGCACTTTGGTGACAGTATTCAGTGCACCTAACTATTGTGGCGGTATGTCTTGTCCCCTGTCTTTATTGTCTACGTGTTGACATCCTTCTTTAGAATTTGATAACTACGGTGCTTGCATGAGGTATGTTTAGGTTGTCTGTGACCGAGCTCTGAGTACTAAAATTATATCAATAGTGTTTCCGAGGATCTGCTGTGCGCATTTGAGCTGTTGAAGCCTCTGGACGGCGCCGCACTGCGGAAAGAGATGACGAAAGCCAAGCGAAAAAGGTGAGCATTCACCTCCACTTGTGGTGTCAGAACTCGAGCTTAAACGCCGTACAGCGTAATGGCAACAGCGTCCTAAGGACAAATATAGCAGCTTCTATGCTGACTAGCAGAGCCGGTCACGCAGTCCTGCTTTTCCTGTCTCATTCCATGCCGGCGTGTTTTCGATGATCCGACAGAACTATTTTGCTCAAGAACGCTGAGCTTCACACCCGCCAAGCGCTACCGCCGCGGGGCTCAGGCTCCTGTCCACGCCCAGTTGCCATGGCCTGACAACCCCGCACTTCCTGATTGAACGATTGTCGTTCATGAAGCAAGAGTTTCCTCAGATCATCCATCACTATGCTCGCTATACCTGTCGTCATTGTCGATTCCCGCTTCGTTCGTTCCTGGTCTGGTCCGAGTCCTACATCGTTTTCTTCTGCATCCTGCAATTTCAGTCACGTTGTTCCCCTACAATACCATACCACACCAACATTCCTCATCATTTGTATGACCCGTTTATCAACCAGCCCCATACAGCAACCCTTTTTTGGACTTGTATTCGTATTTTTCTTTTTTGCGCTCTTTATTGGGTATCTTCTTCTGTAGTACTGTCATTTCGAGATATGGTATTGTGTTCTTTTGCCGCCTTTTGTTCCCTTCCGATGCTATCTAATGACCCTCCCTGCCTGTCGATTTCTCCTTGCCCTGCCCCCATTCTATACTTTACCGCACACGTACTTATGTCTGAGCTTCCAGGTCAATCATAAGTCTTCCCCAGCTGACATGTTATTTATGGCCATTCCGTGTGGTATATTAATTTATTAACCTTCCAGTCAGTTCATTTGGCGAGAAGCATCTAATGTCGAAGGCTTCCATGGCAAGGCGACTTACTTCTGTTCTTCCT
>NHYE01005170.1:0-15273 GCA_002938385.1 Gymnopilus dilepis | reverse complement strand
ACCCTAACCCTAACCCTAACCCTAACCCTAACCCTAACCCTAAGAAAGAATCATATCGATAACTTCAATGACTCCATTCAATTTGTGATTGTACTTGCTATACAACAGTCACTGCAGCACATTAAGCCTGGCTTACATCAAGGTATGTCTTTTTCGGTTAAATTTCATGTATCTGAGGATGTGGATTGCTCAAATATCAAACTACAGCATCGATTCTGAGCTCCATAATGACTATCACGCCGTCGCTCCCGATGTATACCTGATTTAGTCACTATCTTTTGTTGAATTCTTTTCCATCGACTTACAACGGACCGGTTTACATCTCTACTTCTTCCTGCTCTCAGCAGCCGAATGCGCAAGTGACCACCTGAAGTCAGCGACATCATACATCATTATCACCGCTCTCGCTATTGTCATTGGAGCTGATGTCGGGGTCCCAACATCACCGCTACAAGCAGCCACAGCGTGGTGAGGAAACTACATGTATTCAGTCGCGAATTCCCCAACTCCCGTGGAATCAGCGGCATCGATAGATAGACCAGCATGCAACAGACTAAGAAGTCCATCTAGCCACAATCCACTTGCACCTTTCACTGTTCTCACCAGCAACATGACGAGTGTGACACCAGCACTGCCATCCTCGCCTCCTTCGTGTCCTCGTCGATTCACTGCCGTTCCTCGACACGTCTTGCAAGCTCAACCTCCAGACACACGAGTAGTGCTGAGAGCGTTGACGATGGATATCTTGAGGCTGGTATGTGGTGCTGAGGTACATAGTCAGTCGGTGACATTGAAGATAAATAAAATGCACGCACTTTGTATGCCACTTCCTCTGGGCTGGATCGAAGTAACGAAGATGCCGACCATGATTTTGTCGAATTTCTTCCAGTCCTCGCTGGCGCAGTCCGCAAGTGCGTAATGATGTCGATTTCCGCCTTGGAGTTCATCTGAGGGCGGTGGCAGAGAGGGTAAAACTTGACGTTGATGACTTTCTGGTGACAGTGACTCCTCGACAGTTGGTGTAGCAGGCTCCGAGGTCGTAGACATCCTTCTCGAGTTGCGACGGAATGGATTGCGCCTGTACTTCTTCCTGCTCCCGGGAGCCGAAGGCACAAGAGAGCCACCTGGCGTCGACGGCATCGTTGGAGAGTTATTCCCGCTCTCGCCGTTGCCGTCGGAACTGAGGTCGGGGGTCTCAGTGTCACTGCTACGAGTAGCGGCAGCCTGGTGGAGAGGAAGCTGCATAGGTTCAGTCGTGAATGCCCCTACTCCCATGGCATCAGCAGCATGAGTAGGCAGACCAACATGTGGTGGACCCGAGAAGCCCGTCCGACCCCAATCCAGCTGCACCTCCTCGCCCTTCTCGCCAGCGACCGGCAGAACGGGGGTGGCACTGAAGCTGCCGTCCTCACCTTCCTTGGTGTCCTCGTCAAGGCGCCGCTTCTCCTCCACAGGTCGTCCAAAGTCAGCCTTGAGACGCATGACAGCCTCGTCAATAGTGAGCTCGTCTTCTTTGAGATCCTTGTTGAAGCGGGTGAAGGAAGAGGCGAGAGTCGACTGCGTGAGCGTCGAACTGAAAGAGTCGAGCATGGCGGTGAGCTCGAGATGGGAGATGGTATTGGCGTTGTCACAGTCGTAATGCTGGAGGTATTGACACCAAAAGCGTTGGCGAAGAGCGTCGTAAGGCTGATACTTCGCCCTGTGATACAAAATCTGTCAGTAAAGGTTGGCAAAGACGGAATGAAACCACTTACCTGAACTTGATGGTTGGAGAATGTCTCGCTTCGCATGCGGCATTCTTGTTAGTCTACAGAGGGAGTTTAAACTCCTTCATGCCCTCTTCCCGCTCCTCCTCGCCATTGAGGTCGAACTTGTAGAGCCCAGTCTCTGGGTCAGGCTGGATGCCACCCTCCATGACCTCCTTGACATTGAAGCTGGCCTCGCCGACGTGGTCGTTGCTGGTCAGCTTGTCCCAGTCAAGGACGGCGAGCTGCACTTTGTAGGCGGTTTCGTAGCGCCTAACGTGGAAGAGCAGCTTCTCGTCCCATGTTGGGTTGAGGGAGTGAAATAACGACGAAGGGATCCATATCCCAGCCAATGCGAGTCCCTGAAGGATGAACAGACGTGAGCACGAGCAAAAGACAACGAAACCAAAAGACTTACTATTTGAGATCTTCGAAAGGTCCTCCGCGTCCTGAATCTCCAACATGACAATGCCAACGATATCGTTCGAGCCCTTAAACTCATACCCGACCTCCTTCTTCCTCCTTCTCATCTTCTTGACACGTGTCTCACTGGGCATGGCCCCAGCCTCGGTGGTAGCGGCACCTCTAACATCACTCCCAGACCCGGAGGGGGAGACAGACCCATTGCCGCTGCTGTAGCCACTCCAGCTCCGTCCGAACTTCCTGCGTTCGCGGCTGGCAGAGCGATTGCTGATGGTGGTCTTGGGCGAGATTGGCAAGGGTGGTACGAGGTTGCCTTGGGAGTCTACAGCTGGGAATGACGGCGCGCGTTGATGCCAGCTGTCAGCCACAAAATCTTCCTGACTCGGGTTCAGTATGAACCGCGAAGAGGAGGACGTGGAAGAGGGGTTTGCGGGCTGAGGAGCCAGCAGAGAGAAGCCAGCAGAGGCTATTGGTACATCCTCGACCTCCTTCACCTCTTCCGTGGGTCTGGGCCGCAGAGCAGTCGGAGCTGCGTTCCCAGACGAGGACGCGATACAATCGCGCTAGATGCAGAAGATGGTATATATGGTGTCGCTGTGGGGTCTGGCGTAAGAGGCGGGGTTAAAGATGATGTGGTCGGTCTTGCAAACTGCATGAGCGGTGGACCCGGTGACGGCGGCAACTCAGGTGCTTTTGACCGCGATAGTGGTTCTGGAGCAGCGCTGAGTGTGTTTGAAGTCCAATGGGAGGAGAGTCTGCCCATATACGAATAACAAGTAAGCTGTCATGACCGAAAATAGTGGATGGAAAGTAATTACCTATCTCCCGTCCCTCAGCACCCCCGTCCCCCTCAACTAAACCCACCCTCTCCTCCCCGTCACCCTGCTCCGCCTTCGCCTCGTAGTTGTGAACCAGGCGGTCTGTAAGTCTATGTGTCAGAAAAAGATAAATTGATTTCATATCGTGAAGAGTGACGTACCTCAAGATCTATGATGAGCCTTCCAACCTGTCTGCCAGACTGCAAGATGAGAATCCTTGAACTGTCAAAAGAGTCAGGAATGCCCATAGTCTAGATCCAGGAAAGGGAGAGAGCACACCTTTGATAGGACGGACAGCATCGAGCCTTGTAGAGAGGGACGAGCTGCTTCCGTCCTATGTGCAAACTACACGTCCCAGGCTACAACGAACGTAAAGGACGCTACACCGTGCATGCAATTGGCCATGATCAAGTTGAGAATGAGATATTCCTGGGAGGTGGAGAGCTCAACAGGCTCCGGGTGATGGAGAGGTAGGAGGCAGTGGAACCAGGTGTGGTCTGGAAGACAGGAGCCCTGAGGCGTGGTTGCTGCTACGAAAGTCAGTCAGTACCACGCTCACGGGTTGGGGCTCATAGACTGACCTTCAGAGGCAGTTCCTGCCAGGCACCTCCTGTCCTGGATTCGCGAAACTCTTCTTGTTGCAGTTGAGAGGCTCCACCGCAGCGGCTGAGCTTAGACTGCACATAGAAGGCAAGTCAGTGAGAGAATGATGGACTGGAACTCGTAGGCCTACCACAGCCGCAGATCTTCTCGGAATGCCGCAGCTCAAGCAGCTGGATGCTCCGAAGGATGCCATGCACTCGTGGACTTGCGAGAAGGTGACTGTTCGGTCAACGCGTTGCTAGACCACTGGAGTGGGTGCCTGTTGGGTAGTTTGTCCAGCTGCTAGTCTCTGAGACCAGCAGCCGCAAAGCGAAAGTCGGTAAGCGGTACTACGCTGGGAGACGCGTGAACTGAGGCTCATAGGCTCACCTAAAGCCGTATATCCTCTCCTACGCCCTTCCAGCCCCTTCCTTGTTGGTTCGCGTGGTGTACTTCAGCCGCGACCTTGGAATCACGAAGGTGGGGGGCTTTGAAGTGCGGTGTTCGAGGTTGTGGTGCATGGAAGCTAAGAGTTAGCGGTGGCAAGAGGTCAGTACTTGGTGGTCATACGAGACCAAAGAAAGTCTTACCCGACTCGATATGCCCAGCTTACTCCCACCCACACCTATGGCCGCCAAACTCGAGAGCTGATGTTAAGGCCTAAGGGACGGCTGCTGCTGCTGCATGGCGAGTCAAGGGTTTTGGTATGAGCTGGAACAGGAGAGGGTAAGCAAAATTCAAGGTAAGGTTGAGCCGATGCTCATGCTCACCCGTTGAAAGTCATTGGCAGTCTGTGAGTAGACATATACGTCAGACAAGAGAATGACATATTGACAAGAATAACGTACCTTGCAATCGAGATCTCGAATATACCTTTCAGCCACTGTGCACGATATGGAAGAAATGCGTGGAGTTTTGAAGGTGGAGATGGTCTTCAGACATCTTATCATAGGAAGACATGTGACCTCCGACACAACTACGCATTCTGTGCCCCTTGCTCCTGCACACGACCTCACGACTTCACTAGCTTCACTACCAATCTTCCCTCCCCCAGTCTTTTCCCTCTGGCTCGGCTGCTACCCATCACCCCCCTCTGGGGATATTGGATCGATATTGGAGGAGATGGAATGAGAGGGGAGACCCTTGTGAAGGGACCCGCGCGGTACGTCCGAACGTGCTTGAAAGAGCACGTTCTTTGTGTTTTTTCGTACGCTGATAAAGCTTTTAGGCTCGTTATGTGCGCCGGTGGTGCTACTGCCGCATCTCACCCCTCAGTTGCCTTCTCTCTCTCCCAACGCGAGCTGGACGGTTTCCTGCTGCTGCTTGGAGTACCCACTCTAGGTAGGGCGCGGCATTAGGGGACTGGGACCCTTGGGGACGGCCAACGCAAGGGCTGGCGATGCCCACGGACTCTCGACACTGACCGACCACCCTCCCTCGCACATGCGCGAGCCGGAGGGTGGTTTCCCAATAACTTTGAGTAGAGTGTCCCCCTACTCGCAGTCTTTTCCTCAACACCCAGGGCGTGGAGGGCTGCTCTCGCAGCTCTTCCAGCTCCTGGCTCCCTTTCCTCGACGGACGACACACCACCTCCCTCGCTCCAAGCGCGAGACGGAGGCAGTTTTACCTGATCGTTGCTGGGGCGATTACCAGCGTGATCTTGCACAGACTGGATGAGGATTGAGTGTCAGCTGCTGCTGCTCTTTCTTCGTCTACTGCTACCACCTCTCATCACGAAAGCGAGCATTGAGGAGGTGCCATCAGTTTCCTGCAGGAACACTGACTCCCGTACGCTCTGATGCAACAATGCAGCTCTTACGTGCTGGGGAGGCTCCCCAGCCGAGTTTGTGCGGCTAGGACTGGGGTTGAGGGGTGTAATCGCCCTCTCGAATGGTGGCCTCTGTGGCTGCTACCTCTTCCCCTCGCCAATGCGAGTAGGAGGGTTCTCGCGTTTGGGGTGATTCAAAACACGATTTTGGAGGGTACAACGAAGAGCGAGAAGGATTGTTTACCCTCTCGAGTGGCAGCTTCACGAGCTATCACCTCCGCCCGCGTACGCGAGTAGGATGTGCTTGCTTTCGCCAGCTTCGTCCTTCGAATCTGACTCTCACGCGAGGCTTGGCTTGAGAGCTGAGCTGGGAGAGTGCCATCCCCTCACCCCACCTTCTAGCACATCTGCACAGGCAGACAGGCTCTGTCTTCCTCTTCATTTACGAGACGGCTACCTCATAGCGCAGTCGACTGCCCTGATGACGCCACCATTCATTTCGTAGACCATATCAGTAGTATACAATATGAGTATTTACTTCATGTATCAGTATAAAGACTACTCAAAGGATGAGTGTTTAGCTGGTAGCCCCTGTGTGTTGCTATCTACGTCTTCGTAGACCATGTACAGCCTGAAATAAAATACTGCTCGCCCAGTGCTCACACTCGCCCCAAATATCTTCCTGGTCCTCACATTCACTGCGAATTGCCTGCGTTGCGCTGGAAGTACCTGCACCACCAGCATTACGCACGCTGAGCGTGCTCGCGGCTGATGGCTTTCTGAAGCGGGCGTTGACAAGCGTCGACAAGCTGCATGCGCAATCATGCTCGTGACATGAGAGCGGGTACTGCCACGCGAACTTGGCCTAGGTGAACCAGTAGCAGACAGAGGCCGCAAGGCTGTAAAGGACGTAGACGAGGAAGTCGACGCGAGACTGTTCATCGTCATCTTCGTCCTGCCAGAAGACACAGTCGGCATCTGAGACTTGAGAGAAGGAGCCAACGACTTCGTCTTGGTCGAAGCCATGGTCCTATGACTGACACCTGCAGCAGCCCCACTTAGCACGCTGATGCGAGACGACACACTCGCCTTCGTCAACGCGCTCCTGTCACCCTCATCCTCATCATCCACCTTGACACTCCTCTTATCGCCTGCCCCACATCCGACCTATCGTCTCCGCCCACGTCGGATCTGTCGTAACCCTCCCCAATCCAACTATCATCATCGTCTTGGCCTTGCTCCCCAGTCTCGTCCTCCTCATACAGGTCATCATTGCCTCGCTCGATGATTAAGTGGGCCTTGATTGACGTCGAAGAGGGTAATAGCTTCGAGTCTGGACGTTCTTCGAGCTCAAGATTGTCGTCCATCCAGCCCTTACACCAGAAGCGAGCTGCTTCACATGTGACATCTGCAGGGCCGTTGCTGTTGCCATGCCCAGCCCTATGTTCGCGGTGGTGGTGGTGGTGGTCGAGGCTGACACCAGGGTATCTGGGAGTCGAGACAATTGAGGAGCCCACGAAGTAGCTGAGGAAACTGTGCGAGCTCCATGCAGCGCTCTTCAGCGAGGTTGTATCCCCACCAGCACCAGAGCTGGCACCTCTAGCACGCGTGGTCATGGTCCCAGTCAGATTGCGGCTGAGCTGCGAGATGGATCTGAGGAGGGGATTGTTGTTGTTCGAGTTGGTGTTGAAAGGTCTTGAGCGGGAATGACAGGATGACTTCGGCGAGGGATAACTTGGTGGGCTGAAAAGGCCATCAATCTCTATAGCGAAAAGGTAATTCAGTTGGCCAATGTCCACATATCCGCAGGAAAGAATGAGAGTAACTACTTACGATCACTGATTTCTTTCAACGCCCGTCCTTCGAGGGCTCCAAAGCTCTTTCTTGGCCTATCGTAATCCAACACTTGACTATCCACTCGGGAAGTTCGATCCTTGCCTGCTCGACTTGCATTCTGACGTGTAACGTGGCGCTCCAAAGAAGCGGGTTGAGCGAAATAGAAGAAATCAGAGTCTAGAAAGGGAGTTAGCACACTGAGAGAAGATTTTTGGATCCAAAAAATTGACCTGATAGACGGTGCCCAAGCATCCTTGACACCCAGGTATCAGTCAACATTTGGGGCTTCTGTAGCGCATGCTCTGCCGCAAAGAGGAGGGGGCAGACGTTGAGCGGCATTGTGAGTTTGCTACGCTTTTGAGAATGGATTCCTCAACTGCATGGGTACCAGACTTCGCCGAAAGGCCTACGAGGGCACGGCGCGCACCTCGCTCCAGAAGGAAGTTCTCGACATCTTCCTCCTGTGCAACAATGTCCGAGACACGAGGTCAGCGTGTGCATTGAAAGCATCTGCAGGCTCCTGTGCCCAATTTGCTGCTGTTTAGGGACCCATACTCGTTGGGCGAGTATGGGCTGGCGCACATAGTTTGGTATTCAAGGACGTTCATGTATAGGTCCTACACTGCTGATGGCAATTGAGGGACCAGCAGCGGCATTGGCGTTCACATTTGCGACTGTCAGACCGATCCACTGACAGCGGCTGAATACACGAGGCGGGTTGTGTGAGAAGGAACGCGAAAAGGGGAGCGAGGATGGGCTGTCCGAGGTTTTCACTGCAGCTGGCTCGAGGTTAGGCTTGCCGACATCTGCACCGAACTTGACGACTGGATGACGACCTAGAGTAGTAATGGAGGGCGGCCTGGCATGAGTTGGACGTGACAAATCCCCAACTATCTTGCTGTTATGCCTCGACAACATCCGCTGAAATTGCTTCCAAACGAGTTCGGCGACAGCTGCACATCGAGGCGCATCATGTCAGGCCCCATGGGCGAGACGGAGCCCAGCTGATGTCCTCGATGCGGCTCATAGTCTGGCTGGATGTCCATTCTGGGAGGAGGCGGTAAGGTCGACTTGGACGAAGAAATCGGGATGGAAGCTGATCTGCGGGTAGTGGGCATGTTACATGCTGGACTGAGCTCCCAAACCTGCCATCGAGACGAGGAACAAGCTGACCACTGCCACCTGTCGCAGCTATAGGTGCAGTCGAGGGACGAGCTGCCAAGTCTGGTATTGAAACCGCTTTGGTCGTCAGATCTTCTTATCAGCCTCCTCCTTCCCCTCACCCAGCACATCCTTCACCGCAAGAGCACCAGCAATGTTCGAGGCTGCCTTGGTCGGAACAGCCAAATTCAGTTGCTTCTCCGTCTCCTTCCACCCATTCTTGACCACCCCACTACCAGGCGCAGGCGCAGAAATTGACGTTGGCGCCGACAAAGTCAACGAGGTTTCGACCGCCTCCTTCTTCGTCTCTCTCGCCTCCGCCGCCCACCCCGGCTTCTGCTGCGATGAAGGGCATTCTGCAGGTGGTTGAGGTCGACGTTGAGGCCGTGGCTTGGTCTGCCTGGCCTTGACCGCAGGCCGAGACAGCACAGGGGCCTGCGAACGCGTGTTGCCCTGAACATTGGCGTCCTTCAACTTGGCGGCTATGACAACGAAGACTGGTGGCCTGCGTAAGCGTCTGCGGCCGAGGCTGTGTCTGGTGAAGAGGGGGGAGGAGCATAGCCTGCGAGAGGACTGGAGAAACGAGGCACCCGGAATCCGCTGAAAACTTCTCTCGAGGTGCAAAGACGCGAGAGATAAATGAGAACAGAGCCGGACACTGGGGCCGAAAGCGGGTGTGGTGGGTGACCCAGTGGTCGTAGGCAACGACGCATCGATCGTACTGCCGCCAGCCGCAGTAGTGGCAACAGAAGCGGATGTAGTCGGCGAGACACTGGCCATGATCGTGTCCACGACATTGGGCTTGCCTTTCTACGCATTCGCTACCTTATCCACCTTTCCGGCCTCACGCACCCCACTCTCGTCCTTCTCCTCGACTTTCTCCTCTCCAAAATCCTTGTCCTTCGCCTTCTCCAGCTCGGCCTCCTTCTCCTTCTGCTTCCTCTTCCGCATGGCGAAGCCCCTCAGGGACGTCTTCACCTTCGATTGAGGAGCTTTGGCAGCCATTGATGCTTGACCTTGTGAAGTCTAAGAGTGAGCTCCAGGTGCAGGTGACGGCGACAAAGAGGACAATATCGACGAGATCGTCGCAGGTGATGGCTGGATCGAGTCTGTAGCAGAATGCGGAGGGGAAACGGGGCAAGGAACTGGGGCAGTGATCGTTATTGTAGGTGACGGTTCCGCAGCTTCCTTGAAGGCCGTATCGGACATGGCAGAGGTTGGGGCGTCTTCCAAAGTTGTAGGACTTGGCGGTAATGGCTGTAGGAGCCTGTCGAGTCGGGCAGCTCCAGTTGAGGGGCATTCCCAGAAGACCGCGATACTGACGCGTCCATCCACGTGCAGAGCCACCTGAGCCACCTCCACGACTTGTGGAGGCTGCTCAGCCTTTGTCTGTGTCTCCTCGGCCTTGTCAACAGAATTCAGCCTCTTCAGCGGCGTCTAACCATCCATGTAGCGAGACGGTGTGGGCGATACCACTTTCTCCGGTGAGAACGGATACCCAGCAAGCTTCCGCTAGGCCACGAGCATTTGAAGATTCGTTGATGTGGGGACAGAAGGTGTTTGAGGGCCAGCAGCCAGAGCTGGGGAGAGCACAGAGAGGTTGGCGAAGGAGGCGAGTGTAGGAGAAGGAATGGTGTTGTTGGACGTCGTCACAGAAGGCGTGGAAGTAGAGGGAGGTGACAAAGCAGCTAAGGATGCGGGGAATGGTGTGGATAGTGTCGGTATGGGCTTTAGAGTAAGGAGCGAGGCAACGAAGATATTGAACATCTTGTAGAGTTTATGGAGGGCGGAACTGATATCGTCGGAGTTTCAGCAGCCTTCAACGTCGGTGGTACTTCAGAAGCAGCTGCTGTAGGTTGAGCCGGAGCCATAGGAGAATCTACGCAAACATGAGGGAAAATCAGCATCAATCTTACAAAAATCTCGAGAAATAACCATGACCTGACTCAGCCAGACCAACACACCCACCCGCTCCTACCCTTCCCTCCTCTTACCCGTCAACAGCCTCTCGGCCGCGCTGTGCATCCACCTCTTCCGCATCTTCGATGGCGTCTTCACCTACGCCTCCATCTGTGCTTCGGAGTCCGGTGGGACGGGTGGTGGGTCTAATGGTGGCAGTCTTGAGGACGTGAGTGGGGTATTGGGGTGCCTCTGAGGGTGCTTTGAGGGTTGTGACCGGTGTGAAAGGTTCGGTTGTCGATGAACTTGAGGTTGAGTCTAGAAAATCGAAAATGAGATAATACTATTAGTCAGCAATTGATTGAAGACTGAAAAATAAGAAGAATTCGACGGAAAAGGGTGAACATCCATGCCCAGAATGCGGAGGTGGTGCTCAAAACAACGGGCTTGGTATCGACCTTGTTCCAGAGGCAAAAAATCTGGGGATAGGAGACGAATAGACAAGAATTTTGGGATAATTCTTACCTGCCGGGCACGGCTTCCATCCGCCGCCTCAGAAACCTTCATCATCCACCACAGCCCTCTCCTTCCTCTTCCTGATAGGCGCCATCTCTGCAGGAAGTGTCAGCTGCAACTTCGACCTCTCGGCGGGACAAGGGGCGGGCCCATCCGGCCTCCAGCTCCATTCACCCCATTACCAATGCGAGTGAACGAGTGTCTGAAGGTGGGAGGGCGCTTGAGGTTTTGTGGTTGTTGTCAGCTGAGTCGGCGCCTGCAGATGCAGGCTGCGACTGTGGTTCTACTTGTGTATGTGTGGACAGTTACAGAAGCGACGACATGAAATTGGGGCTGCCCACAGTTTGAGGCTGGGAGTGTGCATGACCTTGAGGCTGAGTTTGCGTTTGAGTTCGAGGCTACGCAACGGGCGGAAGCCGTGGCTGAGAGGTGTATGGAGGCACCCCCTGTCCCGATAGATGAGCGAGCAAGTCCAGGACGGTGACAGAATCTGAGCTAACGCAGCATGCGGAAGAGCTTGGCTTTATGCACGATGGGCTTGAGGCGGTGGCAAGAACTATCGCAGTAGGATTTACAGCTCTACCTGCACCACCTGCCGCACCCGCAGCACCATCCTCGCCATTGATGAACGACAAATTCTTCGGCCCCCCACCCTGCAGCTTTCTGCGACTTCCCACCTCCATTTCCTTCTAAACCTGACATCAAAGTCAAGCTGCACGTAGCTCAATGTATCTGGACGCTGGTGGTACTGACTCAGCGGAGTAACTGGCAGTACTTGAAGCGATAAAGACAGATACTGGGGGAGTAGTGCGAGTAAGAATGTGGCTGTGTATGTGGCTGTGTAAAAAATGTTTGAGAAGAACTCGTCGTTGGGCTCGATGTGGAAGCAAACGCAGGAGTGATTTGGGCATAGGAAGTGAGAGTAGCAGTGGTAGAATGTGGTGCGAAGGCTGAGGCCACATAGCTCCAGCCGTGGGCGTACTAGAAGCCGTTATGTGTTCAAGTCTGGCTATGAGATTGACTCCGAGCTTGACTCGCCCAGAACAAGTACCCAAACCACCGCCCACATTCTTGCTCGCAGCCTCGTATGGCAGGCTGCCACCGACGCCGCCGCTGCTCACGGTGCGTCTCCCTCCTCGGGGCCCGCCACTTCTTGCTGCTCCAGTTCGCCTTTCAATTTCTCCGACTAGTGTTTGCTGTGCTCCAGCTTACGCGGGCTTTGATCGAGGTCTTGCCGGACCTTGGCGACGTTGCTATTGCAAGTAAATCGTACGTGCTTCAGCAAGCTCGGCTTGAGGTTCGGGGGAGGTCTAAGTGTGGCTGAGTTCTGGTTTGGTCTAATCGAGCTCGGTGCGGAGGCTTTGTATGTTATCGAATCGAGTGGTAGTAATGCTGGAGGTCGAATTTGAGGTTTGGATATCTCACGGGGCTTCGATCGGTGCAGACTGCACATGTTTAGGAGAGACGTTGGTACAACTGTTTGTAGCATCTGGCAATGAGACGAATTGTTCCTTGTCCCCAGGAGTAGAGGGCACGCACGGCGATGTAAGTGTCGCCAAGGTTGAAGTTATGTCTTCGGAGGCGGCAGAGGGATTTTGGGCGGACGACAACAAGGTTGGCGTGGAGGCTTTTGAGATACTGGATGAGCACTATCATCAGCGCCATCGATCTCATCTTCAACCTTGACTCTCGCGTTGCTTGCAGTCTTGCCGTTCCCCTTTGAAAGAGGAGGGTTTGAATGCGAGCATCCCAAACCTCCGCATTCCAAGCGTGAGTCCCATTGAACATTGGACAACGGCGGTGAACTGACCTATCACTGGGTACAAGACGTTGGATGCCAAACCCAGTTCGCATCATATCTACGTGCCTCCGTCCTTCAATCTTCCTCTGTGGTCACCAACGAGGTTCAGAACACGGAACACCCAAGGTTATCCTTCACCACCTCGTTCTTCGTCTCAGGTCTTACAACGATCAACGGGATGTCCGAGCGTGAAGTGGTAGGCTACGGAAGTGCCAGGTCATCTATAATCTATGTATCCATAAGTCAAAAAAGATCCTGAGTCACAAAGTTTGAACTCACCTTGCTGTCCGGTCGCCACGGTCGAAAGCTGGTTCATATATAACGATATAAGCTTGAAGTCTTCGTTTGAAGGCCCTCCTCCGCCCTTCTAGACTACCCTCTGAGCACTATCGACATCCGGATCGTACCAAGTCCCACTTCCGGGTGTACCATTGGCTCGACGTCTTCACGCCAAGGAGGAAGGCGGCACTCGGCGCGACGCGGTATTTCGTTCGATTTCTTCAATGCGATCTCTTGTCTCAACTAGGTACGACTGTGGTCGGATGATCGTTTCTTTCGAAATTGCAAGCGTACCTTGATTCAAGAACGAAAACATCGACCTTCAAGTACCAGGGCCTTCTGGACGAGACGATCCAATAACAGAGGGGATATACATAAGCCTGTGTCGGATGAGAGGTCGCTGCGGGAGGAAACAGCGGCATATTGTTGGAGTCATTGAGGAAATCGGAGAAATAATTCGTTGTCGTATTCGTAGAGATGGATCGGATTTGGGGTACTTGTAGGAGCAAATTAGGGAAAGAGCAAGCTTGTATATGAGAAGAACGTCAGCATGATGTGAGATTTCCATAAGCTCGGTCAGAACTCTGACCTGCTACGGAGAAAGAACCAGCAAGTAGCAGTCGGAGTTGACGTGTTGACGCAGGATCGTTCATCCTCTGAAAGCCGGAAAAGGAGAGCTGGGGAGCTTCTGAGGCCACGGTCACGATGTAAGGTCGCATTCGGTGCGAGTAGTAGATGCGGCGGTTGAGGATGATGTTGATGGTTGGAGAATCTTATCGTCTCGATTGACGATGTGCTCGTGTTTGGCATTGTATGCGAGCTTGCGCTTCCTACCAGGCTGTGAACGGTATGCCTCATAAATTTCTCATAAACGCTGAATATTTGACTATGTTCTTCTTCAAGGCGCTGACCTCGTTATTGAGACTCTAAACTCCTCCACTGTAAGGTCTATCTGTGGCTCAGTCCGTTTCATGTTGCTTATCTCCACATCTGCGTATACTCAGACGTCCCTCAACCTTGAATATTAGTCAATCGCTTCCAAACATTCATGTCCTTCAATCCTGCGTAAGTCTCGATGGCTAGATGCTCCCGTGCTACGATCATCGCTCCTCTTGACATGTTCTTCTCATTGGTGTCTCAAGAACTTTCATATCCGCCGCCGCTGTTGAGAATGTCCATTCTGTCGATCAGTTCGAGGAATTGCGAATGCAAGATGTTATCTCGAATCATGCGGTAGTTATGAGATTTTCCCCAGAAGCTCTTCGATGGCATTCTGAAAGTCGTCCAATGTAATTCAAGCCATTGCAACTCAAGCCATTTATTTCGACTTCCCGTCGTCCAACGTCCTTCGCATGCAAGGCCAAGTCAATTTGGAGTTTAGACAACCATGTCTGGATTGTAGAGTCGAAATCTAGAGAACCAAATTACAACACATCAGAAGGATGGCATTCATTTGCCGTTTACAATACAGAGTGAGATACCATGGTGAAAGACGCGCGAAAAAAGAAGTCCCAGTTGTAGGTATTCTGAAACACATTGGTAGGTAGGTAGGTTGTGGTTTCCGGGGAGATCTCTATGAAGGAATGACCGGCCCGCATCGCCAATAGACTCTATCGCAGCATGCAGGGCAGCGATTTCTACACGGTTGTGATGGACTAACAACGAGCACAGTGGATAGTCCATGCTAGCCAAGGATATCTCGCCGTCCCCAGGGAGGATGCAGAATATTCAGATAGGTTTGGAGACGTATGACCAGTGTAATTCTCACCCCCGTCTTGCGTTCATTTTCGCACTGAAGATCTTCGTGCAGCGGCCTAGGAAAGGATGGAACGTCGAAAGTCAGTGTACCCCGTGCTCTTACCGCCTGAAGTACAAGAGACGATCGATAGCTAAATTTTACCAGGTCAGTATAGGTACACGAGGCCCAACAGAAAAAGTAACTCACAGTCAAAGTCTTCTTGAAAGAGCCAACATCGTAGTGACTGCATTCAGGTCAGCACGCAACGTACAACATTGGCAGGCGAGAGAGTGGGGAAAACGTAGAAACGACGGCATGATGTGGCATGTCCACGGGACATCGAATATTCCTGGTTGCTGTGAAGGTCGACCGAGAGTTGAAACCGGTGTGGTATGGAGAAAGTACCTGCAGGATGCTTATTGAAGGATTTTCGGATGAAGATACCTAGACAGGGATATGCCAGTGGTTGAACAACTCGGACAGTCTCGAGAAAATGGATGTCCGTGTTACAGATGTCGAAGAGGTAGGACGATATCTTCCTGTGAGCTTTGGCGTTGGTTGGTAAGGAGTTTGAGCGGGCCGTCACGAATTGCGAAGACGCAAAGCTCGAACTAGACAAGAAAGAGGGATAGGCCAAGGCAAGTCCAATAGCGAGGGCAACTAACGAGAAAATCTATTTATAATGCTACCGCCGACGCTGCCCAAAA
>NHYE01005169.1:0-15272 GCA_002938385.1 Gymnopilus dilepis | reverse complement strand
TTGGGGGGAGGAAGACGTGGTTGAGGAGGTATTGCAGGTCGAGGGGGGTGGGGTCTTCGGGTGGGGGCGGGGCGGATGCGGAGGTGGATAGGGCTGTTGAGGTGGTTGAGATTCCTGGGGCTGAATTTGATAGGCCGTCTGTTGAGGCGGTTGGTGCGCCTGCTGTATGGGCAGACGCAGACGACGCGTGCGCAGACGCGGACGCGGCTGTGGGTCCGGACAATTGTGCGGACATAGTGAGCTCTTCTATGCTCTATCGAGTAGTAGTCTTCTAGTTGGTTCGAGTAAGGTAGTCTAGAGAGGAAAGCAGAGAAAAGCTGAGCTCAAAAGAGCCCCAACACGCGCCAAGTAGCGCGCTTTTAAAGTCTTCCGTCACCCTCTGACTCCGAGGGCCAAGTTGCGAGCCAGCGAGGTCGCGGTGGGGAACGAAAAACGAAAACGAAAAAAGGAAAATTGGGCCAGCGGTCTCGTCACGCCGTTGGCAGGGAGTAACGCCACGTGGGTCGTGGATGTCACGTTTGGCCTGGGCGAGACGCGTCGTCACGCTGGGCCAATTTGGTTGAATTTGGGGCCAACGTACGCGTTTGAGGAGGTGAACAATGGGTGTAGGACGCGAGGTGGTTGAATTGGGCCAGGGTTTCGGGTGGTCGACGTGTAACGTTGGGCCAATAGATAATGACACGCAAATACTATGGCCTTGTTTTCGATTTCTTGATCAATATGAAGTATTCGTTAGCTGATCATGATTATTGCAGATCGTAAGTCAATACATCTTAGTAGTTTCCTGTCCACAAGGGCAGTATACACTCCGACTGCATGCGCAAGGCGGCATTTTCTCACATAACGACGGCTTCCAGATCGACTGCGCATGCCCGCCTCCATTTCACATTCAAGCCCGTAACTTGTAAGGTCTAAGAAACACTTTAGGTATTTTCCCTATTATTCTCTCGCTCTTTGAACACGAATTTCCTTGTGCAGTTCGTGGTTCTTTGCCTCTTATTTCACTCTTCTATGTGTCTTTGCACGCCCTCCATTCCACTTAGATATAAGAGCCATATACCGTGTACGTGTAGCTAGTATTTTCCTCGGCTAATAATATGAAGAAATTCGCTCACCCTCACACGTTCACGATCTCTCGAAAGAGTCAATCATATCTCAGTTCTCAGGGATTTTCTTTAGACGACCTCTGACGGAGTCAACGCCGAACACACTCTCTCTGGAATCACTAGTCCGTGAGGGCTCGGATCTCTTCACCTGTATATATTAGTACGAGCCTTTGCAGATATCGCTTTGACAACTAAAAGGCCAAGTACAGTTTGGTAACAGACTGCAGCTGCGACCCACCTCAGGCTATTACTAGTATCAAAATCAGATCAGGACTTGAAAATCACCCTGATGCCATCCGCTCCCTCCAAGTTCAAGAGTACGTTCAACACCGGCGACATCGCTTTTCGGCTGGCTCGGAATACGTCTTCAACTTTCCCGCCTCCTGCTTAGATACGCACCAACATCGTATCAGATAATTCATGATCGTCTACAGTAAATCCAAAAATGCTCGCATGACACAGCGAAAATGGTGATCGCGTAACCACTTGGAAGTCCTCTCCTGTGCTCCGGTGCAGTATCCAGCCCACCCAACTTCTTTCAAGTTGTAAATCATCAGTAGACTGGGGGTTGCAACTGACCAGGCAACGTGATGAAAGATCCTTTCATCAACATGTACGGATTCTGACCATATAAACCCCACTCCACGGAGCTTCTCGCCCCGTTCCACCCCATTATTCGTATTCATCAGAGCGCACCCAAAATGTCGAACCGTCGAATATTTGTTGACGACAACGATCCAGCTATCGAATACGGTCCCGGATGGGTTTTCCAACCTCTAAAACCTGGCGATGAGGCTTTGACATTCACTCCCTTGTATGATACATTACACGCATTTTCGCCGTCATACGGTCTTCCACGGAGTAATTTTACTTTCATTTACAAAGGTTCGTCTCTTTTAATTCCTATTTGAGATGAGATTATTCGTCACCGGCTAATTATCATTCTGAATAGGGAGCGATGTCACTGCATTTTTTGAACACGGCGCTGGGAACGAATCAGGTCTGACAGCCTGCACAGTCGATGGCGTGCAGAAGGTAGTCGCTCAAATTGGAACCAGCGTTCAGTGTACTTCAGGCGTTCCGCTGGCAGATGGAACACATACGCTCTTTGTCGAAGTAAACCTCGAGACAACATTCGATGGCATACAGTATACACCATTCACTGGGAATGACGCTGTAGGCGACGTTATATACGCACCGATGGATAGTGAGCTCAAGCGGCAGCCATCATGGAATTTGTCTGATCCTATGGAGCCTTTGCCCCCTGGTGGGTCTTTTGATCTCGATTTCATTGGTGAGGGCAAAGTTACATTTCAGTCAACCAACGGATAGCTAATCTTGGATTCATATCCAGGGTATTCCTTGAGCATGTATGCTGATTTTGCCTACAAGTTCTTCGAGCTACCACCGAACTCGAATCTGACGTATAGTATCGACAATTATCCTCCCCAAAATTTCACTATATCGAATCCAGCTAACAGTTTGGATGACTCTGTGTTTCAATTCAGGGTTCTTCAGACGCCGTTGTATCCAATGGGGCTACACCATTTTCACTTGGTCTTCCGCGGTACCAACGAAACAGTACCATTCTTACTCAATCAAATCATCGTCCAAAACAGCACAGCCCATGGCACTCTCAACATACAGCCATTTCCAACAACTCTATCCGCAGCGTCATCACAACCGACTACCAGTCCTGTGGTTTCAGAAACACAGCAACCACAGGGCCTTTCAGATGTCCACACCAAATCTCATGTAGCAATGTGGATCGGAATTTCCATAGGAATCATTGCCATCCTCTTGCTCGTAACCGGTATTCTTTGGTATTGTCGGAGAAAACGGAGAACTTCAGGGGATCACGAGGATGTTGTCGAGGTGGTTGTCCGGCCGTTTGCCATTTCGGATAGGCGCCGGAACAGCATCGAGAAGTCGGCTCGGTTGTTCCAGAGTGGGCCGAATCAGGACCATCCAGTTCATCGATATCACGTCCTCCCAACGCATGTCCCAGCCAACGATCAACGAGAAAGTCAAGGCGAATCAGATAGCACAGTGGTGACTGGGCCACCTTCTTACCATGTCGCTGAGGAGGCTGCATGACGCTGAAGCACATCGCGATGGTGATATTTATTCTGTTTAAGCGATCAATATTCGTATCTTCCAGCAAGCCTATATATCCCATTGAAGTGCCCTCTTACGTCGGTTACATAGCTTTTTAAAATTTGAGGCTAATATAGATTGCGCACTTCTGATCACTGCGAAAGTTTTGATTGACGAAAGTTCAGCGTAGAACGCTATTCTCAAGGCTTCAGATAGAAGGAGCAATCAAAGGGATCACCACTGACGGAATGGTGCTGTGGCTCGATGCAGTACGCGTACCTTGGTGGATAATGACAATTACTGAAATAGGAAGTTTGCTCAACAATGCTGAGCACTAGAGAGTGGCACCGATGCCTCCGCCCTCCGTCGATTGTCCTTTGGGGCACGAGTCTCCCCTTCACATTGGTAGACACAATAATAAGACTGAGTCCCGTTCCATAATTGCAAGCAATGTCGATCTCGACTGTGTCCTGAATAGGGAAATGGACGCAGGGCGGAAACTTCAGGGCTGCCACTACATACCAAGAGCGGGAATCACCCAACCTTTGCTCATTGATCGTTCTAGAGCATATAAGAAAGCTCTTAGAGCGTCACATCTCATCATCGTGAGGCGCGCACTCTCCAGATAACCCACCACAAGTTCATCAAGTCACCGCAGTCAAAGCTGCTTATCATACAACTGCAAATCACCACTACTACCAAACCCTCACCCTCAAGCACCATGCAATCTTTCCACTACCAAGTCATTCCCATGGCCTTGCTATCGGCCCCCAAAACCGAGCAGACGCCCAATGCGCCTTCGCAGCCAGTCGAGTTTCAAGGATTCGAACAATCCTTCCACGAGCACGTCCGTCGAGAAGAGGTCGGAGAGGCCATCATCTGGGTACCGAGTACTGCTCCCACAGAAAGCCAACCAGAAGCCTCTTCTCTGTGCCATTCGATGGCGAATCTACAGCTTCAAGACTCCAAATAAATTACTGGGTTCACTGAACCATCACGACTTTTCAATTGCATCGATCCGGAGATTTCTTCAAGACAATTAGCACCTTAATTCTTACTCGAGTAGATATTTAATTATGCTCCTACCAATCCAGTAATCTATTTACCCCTTGGTCTCCAGCATCATACGAGTGACCAGCATCATACGAGTGCGCATGTGGAGAACGGGCAAGAGTGATTTGCTTTAGAAATAAGCTCAGATCTGGCTATTCCAAAGAGAATTTGCGCTGACGATGTTCAGATAGACATACTCTATCCAGAGGAAAGAAAACGCGTTGAAGTTGAGATCTGAGAGTTGGTTGAGAGTGCCGAAGAGAAAGAACGTCGAGGGGCTCTTGCCACACAGAGCCAAACACGAGCTCGCTGTCATCGACAGCGAACAATGATATGCACTTCCATGTTCTTTCTCTCGCCCTACGTTCCCTCGTCTACCTCCACCTCCTCAGATCTGCAGAGCGTGCCTTCCAAGCTGGCATGAGGCCGATGTAGCAAGGACGTAACCGAATGTATTTCGATTCTCATCTGGGCTTCACGAACCAACGTTCTCTACCATCGCCATCGTAGGTGCGTGATCAGACTCCCTACTCTCACTTACTGTATGCGTCGTACTGACGGTAGTTGTGTCTACAGTGACATGAGCTGTCAAGCTTCAAGCTTCAAGCTTCAAGCTTCAAGGCCTTTCCTCCTCCCCCAGCCGCTATCGTCCTGTCCGAATTTCGACTCATCAAGCCATACGAGCTGCAGCTGCGAGCCTGGATTCCCAGAGCACATGCGTCTAGACTTTTGGCCTTTTCGATGGCGGGGTCCTACTCCCTGTGTTGTGTGGAGCTGTACAGACGTACTGAGGCCTCAGACTCTCGAGCTGCCTTCGACTACCAGGATATACGAATCACTTTTTCTCGGATCGATTCAGCAGGTAGTTCGTCCAGCGAATGCCCATAATTTCAGGGTATGTGCTCCTTCTATGCGTAGGACCTTTAGTTACTGACAATTTGTTCTACTGAACAGGTCTTGAATTGATCATCGCCTCTGAAGGAGTCCATCGCCAACCCTTCCACCTCCGTCCTTCAAGTATCTCAATGCAATATGCACTATCACTGCCCCTCCCGTATTCCATGCCTTCGTACACGACTATCTGGAAGCATTCCTGTGCCATATGTCCGAGTCATTCATCTCCTCACGCTCCGACCTGCTTCTCATCCCACTCAAACCTCGTCCAGCACGCTCTCGAACTTCATGAGTCAGAACCTCTCAGCACCATCTCACAGATCACCCCCACTGCTTCATCACTACGACGTATAGTCGCTTCTCCCAGCTTTACAGAGCAAGGCATAGAGGCGCCAAGGTCGGGATGGGCGATGAGCTGGCAGATCTGCCGTCGTCTAGGTGGCCGCATCAGCATCGCTGGTGCCTCCAGGGTCTCGCAGCGTGCTTTGGGAGGGCCATGTAGCGTTCTGGGCCAACAGAGCGTCGATGACGACGTGTCGTCGACAGCTCGGTTTGTAGGGGTGGCGGTGGTCGCATCATTATGGGCGGTGAATGATTGATACTCAAGTGGTCAAAAGCTCGCGCCCCACTTTTGGGAGTCTCAGCCAGCACACTCTCTTTGTTTCATGGCCGTCTGCCCTGCGCGCATCTCTTTCAGCTCCAGCTTCCTTGTTCTGAGTTCTCTGTCAAGGCCCGACACGGACACCATTTCACTTGACGGTGCACCTCCGCCTCATCTGCATCCACTAACACCACCAGCACCACCGCCGACACTCGCACCGGCTCACAGCCACCACTAGCACCACCACCACCACCACTTTCTTCACTGGCTCAGAAGTAAACCCCTTCTGTACGCCGTCTAACGCAGCGTTGCTCACCCTTTGATCTCGCTCTACCTGGCACTGCACAGACGAATTTGTCAATCCGACTTGATGCACCAGGCTCGCTGCACTGCGTCGCTCCTCCCCCTCTACTCTAGATTTAGCCGAGGCCGCACCTCTCCTTTGTTTCCCGACGTAGCCGGTGGACGGCGGACGCCAATATGATGATTGAGCCAGAACGACGCTGTTACTATTAGGGGGCGCAACTCAACACTACTGCTATTGGAACCAAGTTAGCAGGCGTATCGATTTCGCCGTCTCTTCGCCACTCAGACATCGACCCTCAATTGCGCACCTACAGCCCTTTCACTACCTCCTCAATCCCAGGCAGTGTCGCCCCACCACCACTGTCTTGCTCCTCCATATCGACCTCATTTTGTGCCTGACTGAGGTGCTTATTCCGCGTCAACGCCTTCACACAACGCCGATGCGCGACGCATACGTCACGCCCATCGACACCGTCCTTTGTTTTCAGTGCTTGTATTGGGGCGACGATTTGGGATCTGATGTCGTGTGATGTGGCTGGCACAGCTCGGGAGGTTGGAGTTTGAAGAGCTTATGGATACAGACCACGTAATGGGCGCATCTCGACATCGCTGGCATCGCTTTCTGCAGGCTGACAGTCTTGGGGAATGTCCGCTCTGGAGGAAGTTGGCCGACCCTCAGGCGTGCACGATCCTGAGGAGAGGATGAGATACCGCGCCTTCAAGCTCCAAGCTCCAACGTCGACGACAATGATTCACCACTTTCACGAGCGTGCTCTTTCCCGTGTGCCTGCCTACTTCTCATCTTCTACCCAAACTCCGCCTCATCCGTCACCCCATTCGTCGGTCTTGGGACGTTGTGTTGGAGAAGATCTTGACGAGCGGTCAGCTGATCTCATTCCGCCTGCGTCTAGCGGTGCCTCTGCTGGGGGCTGATCTACGTCCTTTGGGGGTTAACGTTCAACATTCAACGCCCATCCCTTGGCTTGTCGCAATTTTTTGTCAGGGAACTCTGTATCTTCCAAAGCAGAGAAGGCGCGTGTTTAGTTCCAAATACCAATACGCAGGTATATGCTTTGTATTCAATCGTGGTCATCAGCTTGGTATTCATAGTGTAACATGTCCAAAAGTTTGATCTTTCATATCTCATAGACAGCGTCAGGTACTTCATTATGCTTCAATATTGTGAAACCACCGCCCTCAGTAGACAGTCAATTCAACGCACTACAGATACGCTGGGACATCGAGCCACCCTGGAGCCTTAAAACTTCCGGTGCTTGACGTTGAAGCTTTATCGTCGAGTTATAGCAAGGTCGAATAAAGTCTGAAATGCGGAACGTCTGTCAGTGATCGTTTGAATGCCTGGACCTTCAGACAACCATACTTGCCTTCGACTCATCCTGGACCCGAGACCCCATGTTACATTGAAAAGCATCACGTAGAGATGAAATATAGAACCTCGTCTTGCTTTATCCGAAGTGCTTCCTCAACTGGACGGTGTGAACGACTGTCCTCCTGGACCCCGAACCAGAAGACAGTGCTGGTCTAGCAGCGATGCAGATGAGAGCTTGGAATACCAAGAAACGTTGCTAACGTTCAGTCACTCAGCCGCCGTCATGACGGAGGCCTGGGACACAACATAACTTGTTGCACTCTCAAACTGCCCACGGCATGCAGAATATGCCGAGACTGGCAATCCGCGAGGCTGAATGTCGACCGCGAGGGATAAGGCATGATGTACCTTGGAATTCCTACGGCGAGTTAGCTCAAGGACCCCGACCTAGAAGATATTTCTTGAATAGCAGCACGAGACTTGACAAAAACGTTCTTACTAGCAAAGCAGCAAAGTAAGCCTGTCCGTTGGGCAGCATAACGGGTCAGGCCCAAGGGGCTAGCTGGACGTCCATATGAGCCCGGCGAAGTGGCTAGAATTCCCAGAGAAGGCCTCAGTAACTAACTTGGTCATAGAAATAGAGATCAAGACAAACCATTTCCGATAATAAGGAGGGGGCAGGTTCCGCGGCTTCTCGACTGAAAAAGTACTTCATAGATATTGATCAATGTCAGCAAATTCGAATCTAAAATGGACGTATCCTTACGCACCAGAGGTAGTCTTAGAGCTTTCTGCGCTTTGCTGAGAGAGTGTGGATGTGGGCGATGAGACAAAGCCAGCGGAGCCGCGGTCTTGTAGCTCTTGAACTGAGATTGCGTTGACTCGAGCCGTCGGAGAACTTCGATTATATCTGCACCAAAGCGAAGCTGCCAAAGGATTGACCAGAATTTGGGCAGGAAATAAGTCAAGAACGTTGAAACTAACCTAGGAACATACATACCTCTGCAAGTGATGGTGCACCACAACTCAGCTCACAAAGCTCCTCTCTGTACCGTCCTCAGATATCCGCGGTCGAGTTGTATTCAATGAACACCATCTGCTTCGTTACACCATCCGCGGAGACAGCACTTGTCGCAGTCGAATATCCTCCTTGATTTTGGCACAAATGCGTGGCCTAGCGACGCTCGGAGTCACAGGACTGGCGGTCATTTTTCTGACAGAAAGGGTCTCAGTGGCTAAGAGGTAATAAAAGCAGACCACTGTCACACCTTCGATGTAATCGTAGCGCAGAAAATACTTCGAGATAACCAGCAGCGTTGGACGGTAGGACGACGATTGCATCTTTGATTCATGACCCCACATTCTTGGAAAGACCTGACTGAGACGTGTGAGATTCGAATCGAAGAGCGGAATCAAAAGGAGCACACCTCCTATGTTGCTCAGGGTTGAAGTGAACGCATATGGATCAGTCCAGCATTGGGACATGAAGAAAGAGACGTTCAAGTTGCGTTCAAGAACAATCGAGTCGAGAACAGCCAACCGAAAGCTGACTAAAGACACAGCCACCTGATCCATAGGGGCGTTGCTGATTGCAATTTTGCCTCGTCTAGAAAAGTGGAGTCACCAAAGAGCTCAACTCTTCAGCTATAGAGCAACACAAGGGACGACTAAGTATATAGTATCCGGAAGATGTAAAACTATTCTCAGAACCCAAAACTACAATACGTATTACAGCGAGGACATCGTCTCAGCGTAACCAGAGCAGCCTTTGATACTCGAAGATTACTCAATTTTGAAAAGATCGCAGTTTGCATACCATCCATGGATGCTGGGATTGTCAATTTTAAAGATGTGAGAGTAGGTAGGTTTGACCGACAAGTGACTTGGTCTCTATAATCAACCATTGAGACTATAGCGAAAGGATCTTCGCACGTTGCCAATTCGACTACATCGAGGTTCTGCAGTAGAGCTCCTGCAGCAATGTCAACCCTCAGTGAGCCCGGGACGTGGACGCTTGGCGGGAGGGAAAGAGTGCGAAGGTATGGCATCGCGTACAAAAGAGCTTTCAAATTGATGAAATCCACCTCCTTGCGACGAATGCTGCAGTTGACAAGGCTGGACGCTGTTGCACAGAAAGGTAGGTCCGCTAAGACGAGCCTCTCCAGCGATGTCGACAAGGATGCAAGCCAGTCGATAAAGGTTTCGAATTCCCAGATGAACGGCTGGTATCGGTCGAATGACTCTATCCACAGGTCTTTGATAACAGGAAGACGAATCAAGTCGAGAGACTCGGAATAGCGGCTGAAGTCGAAGAAGTGTATTCGTAACTTTTGGAGGGCTAACATCTTGATGACAGTAGTGGGTAGGCGGACTTGAATGGCTATCTGTTGGACCTCTTCGAAGGCTACATGAAAAAATCCCTGCACGAGGGTAGCGCTAGACAGCGCCATGATGGTCATGAAAACCTCTGGACGAATTGGCCTGTTCGTGATGCTGATATTAGTCGCAAAAGAGAACCGTGACGTTGTGAGCAAACGAAGGAGTGTAGTCGAATATTGCGACGAAGTCAGAAGATCATGAACCTGCATTTTCTTCGGCTGGGCACTGCCAGAGTGTTAGAAGACAGGCCATGGTACAATCAAGAAACGTGATTTACGAACATGGAGACACTATAGGGCAAACTTCGAGGTTCCGGAAAGGGAGGCGTCGGGGAAGAAGTGGGGGAGTCCACAGATATATATCTAGCCATGGCTCTTCGACTTCAAGACCCTTTCAAACGTGCCACAGGGTCATTCGTCTCTGGAACGTAAAGATTGGCGAAAGAGCTTTCGACTCGTGTTCGAAGTACGCTTTGTCTCGCCTTTCAGACCGAAGACGCCGCCTCGCGCTTGGAGGATACAGTAAGCTGTCCGACGTGATCACTGTGATCTCTTCAAATGGCGCAAATTGGGGTCGAGAACCGCAAACGCCTCCCGAGTAAGGGATTTAGAAAGAAATTGTCAATAATGAGAAACTCAAATGGTAACCGAAACGACGACAACTGGACATTGGAAAATTTAACCATCCGTAAATGGGCACCAGCGGATAGTGCTCATTGAAAGCAACGGTATAAACACCATCGGCCCTTACACAGGTGACCATGCACGCTGTTCATGTCGTTGGATCTGCATCAGGTATGGGACATGTGAGAATTCGAAGGCAGTGCCTTGATGCAACGAGGCCACAATCTTGCCAAGCTGCAGGTACGACGAGCCTTTCTGAGCTATAGAGGTTAATGCAAGTAAATGGTAAGATGAGTAGACGCCGACGAGGGAGGGAAAAGTCGACAGCATCTTGATTTCGATGAGAAAGCGGCTGTGGTCTTCTTTGTCCGAGTCGGCTATTGCGCCGACTTGGCCCTCTTTTCTTGGGTGAGGGTGGTGTCATTGACTCAACAAGCAGTCTCGCTTCGGCATTGAACCCCTCAACGTGTTCAGAATTAAACTTTGATAGGAGGCAACATATAAACGAGGCATCGGTACAATCAAGGTCCGAGCATGCTGCCCTCTGATGAGATACCCACATAGAATTGAATCAAGATCAGCCAGCCAGGGAATCCCTGCAGAAAAATTGTCAGGAGGATACGACAGAAAAGAGGATGTACTCACCAGTCAGTACTCGTTAATTCAGGCAGTACCTAGGGCGACAAGGACCGAAACTGGGACCAGGATGACATGAATAAAAGAAAGGACGTAACTCGCTACTGACACCGCAATTTTACGAGCAGGATTTCTGCACTCGGGCAGGTATGCAAGGTAAATGCGGCATCATTTACGTAGGGATCGCTTCGACCATAATCAGTGCCGCGTCGTGCCCTTCAAGTTGGCTTGTTCCTGGTCTAACATCTGATGCCCTATGAGCGGATCTTGTCTCTGTGTCCACTCCACTTCTTTCGAGAAAATTACCATCAGCACCTGAGTTACGGATAGCAGGACAACGATAAGACGTACGATACTCCGAGTCGACGAGTAGGCCATCCATCCAGGGGGCTCCAGCGAAACTGAGACTATTAGAACCGTTCGCAGAAGTTCAGTCGTAAGGGAACTCAAGGCACGAGGATCCTTGAAAAGAACATGGTCGTCAATCACTGACATGGAGCAGCATCTATCTAGAACAATCAGCAGACAAAACGATCGAAAGGCAGCGGCATACATTGCATGACAATTCCTGAAGCTGTTGTCGCAATCTGGATGAACGGGAAGTGAGAATGCGACTCAAGACGAGATATACAAAAAACCTTACCAGAGGAAAGACCATATCATGGCCAAAGTCACTAACTCAGAGTTGGAGAAAGGCCGTTCGATGCCTCGCCCGCAAGAAGACGAATTGATGGAGATAGCACGCCGGAACGACAAGGCTCGGACGATGCATGACCTTTAGAGTTTCATGCCGCCGACGCTCTGTACAGAGAACTGAAAAGTGGCGGCCAAGTGGCTGGAGGAGGGGAACGAGCAGGAAAAGCTTGAGGGTTCCGTTGACAGGCGAGAGCGTGAGACTCCATATCCAAAATTGTCACCGCATGACTCGGGGATCCTGCTTCGGGGCCGCGTTCCGCACGAGCCGACAAAGACGCAGCGAATTCTCTTCGACTCCACTCCGGACAGTAGTCGAATTCTTATTCTGTGAAGCGCATGCTCTCAGAGGAAGAAATTTTTGGGTGTAAGAAACGCAATTTGAAAATCTCCCAAGACTTGAACCAAGAATCGTCAAAGATATTTTGTAACTTCAGCATATATTTTCCGAGTAGGATCTTCCTGTCTGTTGATACTTGCTAGGGCGTGATGAGTTTACGTGGAGTCTCCCTCCAAGCCACTGCGTTACTCCTTCTGTTGGTGACTCTCCTACTAGAGGTGAGTGTCCATAATCTCCATATCAAGTTGAAGGTCTTTCCTGACAATCCCCTGGATTGTTCTTCGTCAAGTACTTGATCACATTTTGAATCCAAAAAAGTGACGTGCATTGACTCTTTCATCTCAATCATATATTTATAACGTCGTCCGAAATTACCGGTAGTGAGTTTCTAGGCTATCGTCGCTCCCTGGCAGCGTGCTAAGACAAAGTTCAAACAGCTCGCACAATCTTGTTCGAGACCAGCCCCAATTTCACAAGTCATACCCTCCACAAGCGAGAGGCGGTCCCGTTTATATTCTCGTACCAGTCAGTCGTCGTCAGAAATGACTCTTTTTGATTTCATTATCGGCTCTCGGAAGCGGTCGTCTCTTGTTGAAGTTCTCGTGCTAAATTTACCATGCATGTATATGGTATTTTTGAAACGTCCGACGTTCTGATAGTACCTAAGCTTGGTAGGGTAAACAAAGTGATAGGCTTGTCAGTTCAACAGTACGTACTGAGGTATACGGCAGATGTACTTCACTAGTAGGCAAACGGTCACGTCTTAGTAGTTTGACGGGGCTTGGTTCTCATTGACTTCCGTGAGCAAAGCCCTCCACAAAACGTCAATAACTCAGCACAGAATCTACCGAGAGGCTTGCTTCTGCAATACTTATAATTAGCATGCAAGAAGGTATGACGATAACTTTCAGCTTCTGCAAAACGGCACGCAGGTCATCGCCAGTTGTGAGGCGAGAACGGGTTGATGGGACATCGAAAGAAGGGAACTCGGCATGGCTTACCCGACGGCGACGGAGAGGTCGTTGTCCCTGCAGCACTATAGAGTGCATACAGCAAGCCGGCACCGTCGGTTATTGAGCTCAGAATATTCTGGCTAAGCTTAGCATGAGTGGTGAGGGTCGTCTTAACCCTGAGTCGAAGTGGCATACCCGGAAGCGTGCATTGCTAATCTTCTAGGCCATAAAAGCTGAAGGTTCGACAGCAGAGAAATATCCATCTGCTCAGCTCCTATACGCCAAAGTTTAATGAAGCAGTCCTCAGAGCCCGTAAGTCCTGCACAATATCTGGAAAGCATGATGCTTTATCGACATCGTCCAATTGGTCATTTGCATGATCGCATGACGAAACGAATTTTCACTGATATTTTTCTTCCGTGTAACCTCAGGGTAGATACTTTACTGACTTATTCAACCAGAAATCTTTGCGATCGACCGTACTACCCGAATGGTGAAAACTAAAGGTAAACAAATTCCTTACGGAAGTTTGAGAACGTTCATTCACTGAAAACGTAGGGCATTTTCAGCTAACATATCCACGTGAGATTCGGTGCACAATGTAGCCCTACTCAATGAGTTCAGAATTGCAGAGACGCCACTGTCTTGCCGCCGAGCTTGACTTTTGCCATTTGACACAATGGACATCCCGAATTGGAAGTTTGATCTTGATTACTCTCTTCCCGCGCCTCCGCGTCGTCGGGATTGTTCGGGGCACGTTCCGGTCCGTTTGATGCCTTTTCATCAACAGCGGCTTGCGCTCTTTCCACGACTTCCCATTTCTACGCCTCAGGCAATTCCACTTGAAGATTGTCAAACGAGAGTACGTTACCTGCTGGCTTTTGTCAAAAGTCACCCTGATAGATCTAAGCCAAGGATAGTCCCACTTTCTTTGGCTGCCCACATCGGTTTAATAGGTTGGCGATTCCTTCGTCTATTGCCCTCTGGCATTAGGCGATAGGTTCCTCTGTGCCGTGAGTGAAGATTTCTAATTGCGCGTCGAGCCAAATCGACAATCGACGATCGATAATCTATTACCCTTCTAAGAATGCCCGGTACACCCACTATGTCGACTCGTCACCATGGCACAGACTCTTCCTCTCATCCAAATGTGCTCCTCCTTCTCCCTCAATCCACACCACCGCTCCTTCATGGCTACAAGGTTATGGGCTACAGCGCTTTACCAGCTCATGGCGGTGTTATCTGGCATTGACGCAGATACAAGTGCAGTTGAAGTTGTCTAGTCTGACAACGGAACAGGAGGTTTAGTCTGTATTGTGGTGAGCTCAAGTTCTTCATACGCGCTGGAGTCCAGCTGATGAATAGTATGTGGGTACCACGAGCTTGAAGCTTGAAGCTTTGATTGGCTTGGTGTACTGGGACAATCCTGTCACTTCGCCCACATACGACGCTTGACATCTAGACTCTCCATTCCCAGACGCAGCCGAAAACGCATCGCATGTAAGGGAGCTGCAGTATCGTCTTGTGGTCGACGATTGAGTCCCGCCGAGTAAACCGACAGTCTGCTGCGGAGCTTTCCTGAACTCGCAGGAACCTAGGGCGCCTGGCCCCTGCATCGAACGCCAGTCCATGCTTTCTACGATGGGTCACGAAAGGATATATTCACTGGCACGTCGTATTCCGTCTCCCAAACGAATGTGTCTCGTGAGTCCTCCGCTTCCGATACCATGACAGGTGTACTATAGCTTACGCCCCATAGCCTGGTGCTCAAGTATAGCCGTGTCTGCCGTCTGAAAGAAATCGCCATCAGCTTGAGCGTTCCCTTTTCGGGGTTTCAACCTACACTGGACGCGCAAGTCCTCGAATTTCATCAAGGCGTTCAGTACCTTGACGTGTTCCTTCTTTCAGCAAGATATCTACGCATATCCATTGGAAACGGAGTACTGCAAATGGCAGTCGAGAAAATCGTGATGAGCGTCGGGTTCAATAAGTGCAGTGGCACATCGTCGTCAAGGGCTGTCGGTGTCAGCCGTAGGACGTGCTCCATGGTGCTCCGGGTACACTACCATTGGCTCTGCATAATCTGCAGGCAGTCTTCGTGCCGGATGCACCGCAATGCTGTGTCCTCTGACATGGCAGGTCTTTCTTCATTCGATTTCGGAAGGTTGAAGCCAGACCATGTACGTACAAGTCTCTCGATATGCCTGACAACATAGAACCGGGATAATTTTTGGTGACGAATTACGAGCCCGAGGAATCAG
>NHYE01005168.1:0-15253 GCA_002938385.1 Gymnopilus dilepis | reverse complement strand
TTCTGATCTTTCTGGAGCCCTCTGCTCTCTGTTTCTCAGCCGACCACCGGGCTGTCAAACGCGCCCAGTGCGAAATCCAGCAGCTGCGCGCATGTGCAAAGTGCAGCATTTTCGGGCTGACACGCCACTATACGAGGAGTTACCGGTTCGCCTCGTCTTACATACGCCCATGGAGCCTTGATTATTGACCGTGGTGGATATTTTCAGACTTCAAAGCCCTCGCCAGGTATGCGCCTGTGAAATTCATCTTGGATGAACGAATGGGCATCGGACCGACGACGTGATCATCGGACGAGTTGCCTCTAGAGGCAGCTGCAGAGTCCTCTGCGATGGTTCCTGTTGACATGGTCTCCACACTTATTCAAACTGTAATTTTGGAACTATCAGCTATAGAACGAACCTTGGGAAGCTCAGTCGTGGCTTAGGCTCAGAGTTTCCTATGGGCAAAAAATAGCTCTCCTAGGTTGATCGCGTATGTAAGTTCGTGCCTTTTAGGACTTGATGTCTCCGATACGACTTCAAATCGACATTACAGCTTGTGGTCTACAAGGAGAATAGGTTCGGCCATGAACTGTCATGGTTTATCTCCGTTCAAGGCTTCAAAATCTTGTGATGCATTCGGGCCTGTATCCGTACATAGGCCTTCTACCTCTGCCAGGTGGCAGCACCAAGTTTAGAGAAGCAGCTCTTGCCTTGGATAAAAGAGGATGTGGGCTTGCTTGCCCAGTGGCCGAGTCCTGATCTTGATTTCCCGAGACTTTCGGAAATTGCCTTTGAGATAAGGTGATATGAGAAGCAGTATCACGGTTTAGCAGGTCTTTCGCCATTTCGCAATCCATTTGCGTATTGTTCAGGACCTGATGTGGCAAGGTGACCATTCGCCTTGAGTATCGTATGACTGGTCGGGTTGCCTCTTCAGTTCAAACGACGACTGCTTCTAGAAGTAGCAGTGGAAACAAACAAGCTAATAGACAATCAAAGCTTCGAAGTCCCAACTTATTTCGCCCTTGAAGTCAGGCTAGCCATTCCTAATCTCGGATGCTCAAATGCGATGAGGGAACGTGGCTGCTAGATGCCTCAGTTGCGAAGATATGTGAATACCACAGACATTACCACCCATGGCCTTTCGTCGGAGAAACCAGCTAGACAGCGACAGTCCTGAGGCTGCCAAGAATTTTTGAGGCGATAAAAATGTTCTGATACTCTCTCATTCCATAGATCCTCGTTATAGCAGACGACGTCGAATTCCTGGAACAGACAAGCCCTGGTAAGTTAGGGCGCACAATCGCTGAGTGATTGCGATGTCTGCCTCTATCAGTAATGACTCCATTGGTGCCAGCCGAGAGAAATTTTCCTATCTGGGGCAGATTCAACATTTATGGACATCCCCAGGCTTGGCAATTGGTCGCGGATCTTTGGCCATGTCAAGAGAGGGTTGGGCAGAGTGTTGTTTTGTACGAAGACAGAAGGTCTAGGAAATTATTCGGTGGCTCCTCTAAGCAGCGTATCGAGCATGATGCCTAAGATCACATTGGGTGGACGATACTCGAACAGTCCTCATCCAAGTCATCCGAGCGGGCATATCGTGGCGTGGACCGTCATGAATCAAGTGGTGAAGTCATTCGGACTCGGACACGAAGACCTGCTTCTTACTGTACATGCCCGAAGCTCGACAGATCTCGAGACTTCTGGCAGCTGCCACGCTAGCCAATCGACCTAAATTTATACGAAGATTTTCACTTATCAAAGCGCCTGCGGAAAGGAAGGTGCGATCTGATGCTGGCGGCGGATTAGATGAAATGACCAAGTGCCGCAAGCAGCTCGAAATCGACGGGAATTGGGATAAGACTTCGCCTTCTATTAGCAAATATAAGTCTCGAGACCGCCGTCGAGCGCTGATAAGGAGTGGTAGTCATCTACGTACATGCTTTCAAAAAGGCCCCGTACGTCGATGGAAGCTATTTGATTGACGTGCATAAACGTAGGACGAGGGACAAGGATTCAGATCGCACTTACAGGACTCGGGAAGATCGCCGAGATTGAAATCGAGTTGGCACGGGAGCGCATACGCCCAAATTTCTTTAGAAGAACAAATCCCGACAAAATGAGGGTGAACAGCGGTGAGGGGGTGCATGCATGCAAAGGTTGAAATTTAGCATGGAATAGCCACGATGAGTCGGCAAACTGGAACTCGAGATTTCGACGATGGCTGTCGACATGAAAGGAAGAAAAGGCGGCGATAGCACCGAAAGGAGACATCTTGTGAGCAAAGGCACTGGCGCCCAGACTGGCACCTTGCGAGCCCTCAGTCATCGGTTCAATGGTCTAGTGGTTATGATTTCTGTCTCACATTGAGATTTGCAGAAGACGCTGTCTTCAGTGCACAGAAGGTCTCCAGTTCGATCCTGGATTGAACCAACTTTTTGCAGAGAAGGGGAAGCTTTCCTTCCCCTGAGCAATTGCTCTTTTTTGGCAAATTTGAAAAAGCGACGTCGGAGACGACAAGGAATGTCGACAGTCCGGCTTAACTTCGTATACTGGTGTCATTGATTGGTGCCAACCTCGGTCCACGACGTTTGATCCAGCGTCCAAGTAGCTTCGCCGATGGGACTTCGCCTCTATTCCGAGACGTGACGAGGCCAGGTAGATTGACTGTATCACAACCATATCTCGGTACTATCTCATCAGCCCCACATCTAATTTCGAGTCGGAACCCGCGATACCCTAGGTTGGTGGACAATAAACGAGGAGCTTTGACACTCATGGAAAACTTGTCCAACACCATCATCCGGCCCTGCAGACTCGTATCTGCCAGAGTCTTCTGCTTAAATGAGGTTATAAGGTGCACTTCAGGGGCGCACGACTCTGTGCTTCTGCTCTTCCCTGCTTCTGCTAAGTCCTCCCTCCGAAAGTCTATCAGGGGTCTAGCGGTGCAGTCTCAAAGGTCCAGTTAGATATTAATCGTTCCCCACACCTTATAACGATCTCGACAAGGCGAAGATACCCACCACCAACTGCGCCTGCCATGGGTCCTACTTTGCCACAGGAAACCCTAGAAGAGATCATCGACTTTCTATACAACGATAGAAAGAGCCTTCTCGCCTGCAGCCTCGCCTCTCCGAAATTTGTCCCTGTCTCTCGGTATCATTTGTTTTCCAGTACTACGATAACCGCTGCCAAGATCTGTACCCTCCTGAATTTGCTGGACGCGCCATGGTGCAGTATCTCCAACATCATCTCCCGTCTGGTCGTCGCTGGAAGCGGCCCGCCGATATGGCAGTTGAACCCACAGTGGGTGAAGAGATCGTGTGGTCAAGCACGCGTTCAGTACATTCCACGGAATTTCGGAACGCTTCTGCAACGCCTGCAGAGCGTAGTAGCTGTCAGCTTAGCCAACATATCTTCCATTGATGTTCCAGAAACTTTCTGGCGTTTGCTGTCCGAGATGAAGAACATCAAGGCCATGGAAGCTCACCGCATCGCTTTCGACGGATGTCCCTTGCCGTTTTTCGGATACATTTCCTCGCTGCCACTGTTGGAGAGTTTCTCAATATCATGGCCAACCATGACACTAAACGCGACAGCCTTGGCCGCGTTGCAGGAGCGAATTGTAGGTGAAGAAGGTGAAAAGGTCCAATTAGTAGGCAGCGGCGCCGGAAGTGGTTTCCGATTGCCTGTGCTCGATATTCGCAGAGCTGTCCAAATTCCGGGCACGGATCGAGACCTCAGGGCAAGTACAGTCGCCGGAATTGCAATCCTCGAGTGGCTGCTGGTGCAGAAAATGATTCCCTCTGTCGGGCTTCTCAGAATGAATCTCGATTACGAGCCAGGATTGGTCGAGGTGCTTAGTCGATATTTCGAGACGGCAGGGTCACGAGTAGAGAAATTATTCGTGGTTTTGCCAAGCTCCGTCTCTGGTATGCACCCGAACTCTGACAATCTCGAGGATGGCTGATTCCTCCCTTTTTCTACGGCGTGCAGCTCTTCAAGACATGGTTCCCATTGACTTCAGTCAATTAACGCGTCTTCGATCGCTTCACATTGACGGATTCTTCACGAGCCACGGGTCGAACGGGGATTCCCTTGAAGACTTCTTCCGCGGCTTCCTGGCCCAGCTGTTCTCGTCAAGTCATTCATCCGCGGCGACCATCCAGAGGATATCCATTGCACTCACGATTGATATGACCGAGGACTACTCTTTCTATGGAGTGCCAGAATACGCTGTCCTGCAGCAATTTACCTGGTGCTCTCTCCCCTCTATCCTCGAAAAAGTGCTTGGGCCCTGTTCTGAGGCTTTGGAAACTATCGAGGTCCAGCTCCGAGTACGTTCCCCAGGAACAGCAGCCAACCATACTTCTTTCGTCGAACAGACGTTACGAAGGGGCGTTTGGAAACAGTTTAGTGAACGCGGCTGCTTGCGCATAGTCTTCCTCTCTGGTCATGAGAGGGATGAAGAATCAAGTTGGATGTGAATAACTTCAAGGACATCTCTGTCTTCAATATATTGCAGATCGGAGTACTCGATTGGGTGGGAGATGGAAATACAGTTACTCTGGTACGAGAACTCTATCGCGTGGCAAGCTCTCTTGGACTTCCGGCTCTTAAATCATGGTAATAGATGAATCTAAAGGTACATCAGTCATCATTCGCACTCTAGAATATCAATACAGAAGATTAGATAAATACCAGCTGCGACTTGAGGGTCACTTCGATCTGCCAGTAATGAAGTAATGGCTGAGTGTCGTCCCTGAATGGCCTTAGCAGCGCGTGAAGTCGCCCACGCTTATTCATGCAGCTCCTTGCAATGTGTAGATTTTCCTGTTGTCGCTTCAGACGGCATTGTAGGTGTACCAGCTACTACAAGGATCGACGTCAAGGCCATTCAACATTGGAGGCAAATGCCAAAATCCATGGCCTGGGAAAGACATGCCATTTCTGGGTGGCAAGGTTCTGTCGAACCCGACTTGCAATCCAGCCGTCTTTTCCCTCATGGTCTCGACTTCTCATCTAAAAACTGCCCCTTGAAGATCACCTCGAGGCAGGTTATTATTTCTGTCTGCCCTGCGTCATAGCCGACGTTGACGTACAACGACTTCCACACCGAAACAGCAAGACGTCCACCGTCTTCCACCTTAGTGCTCACCATCTCGTCGAGATAATCTCGTGTAATTCGTCTCCGTTCAAGGCTATTAGAAGACCACCAGAAGGAACACTATTATTCGCTAATTTGGTCTTGGTATGTGTCCCAGACCTCTTGAAGTCCTTCGCCTCCTGCGCGGAAGAATGAAGCTCGAACTGAACCACTCACGAGTCCATCGTTTTCTAGTATTACCGGGTCTTCTCAGACCTCACTCTATTTGATATTTGATATCGTATCCTCAATTTCTTCGCAATTTACCTCCAGTCTACTCGACTCTTGATACCTACGTCTCCCGCAGCTCTCCAAATCTATCCCGAGGGCTTCATCCAATCGCTATTGTTCTAGAACTCTCCCAGAATAGCTTTGCCATACGCCCGCACAAGCTCGAGTCTGACAGTGGTCCTGGAAAGCCTTGAATACCAGCTTCAAGTATAGTTGACCTCTCCAAGCGCTTGCCTTAAGAGTGTAGTCGCAAGGTTTTCTTTTTCTGCTCCAAGAAAGTAACTGTTGTCCTCAGGTGAGTTTCTATCCGAATTCGAGGATCCCCGATACCTGAGAAATACCAATGATGATGCATCTTTAATAGGCTCATTAATTTCTTTTCGCGTATCCGATCTTCATACGTCTTCTTGCACCCCGTATTCTTCAAGGGTCGTAATTTGCACCCCGATCAGCGGCCAACGACACACTAGTTCTCCACCTTCTCTTCGACCTCACCACCTGTGGACGTACGTCCGTGCGTTACCCATCATTGAGGCGCCAACATCACTGAAGTGTCACTTGGTCACTTCTCACTCACGTCCACCGGGAAATTTTATCCGGCCATCGCAGTCGCCCCGCGTCCCGCTTTCCTTCTCTGACTCATCCTTTTCGATATAAATCTCGTTATTCTTCAAGAACGGTCTTCCGGCCACTTCGTAGCTCTCCAGTGTACTGGGTTCGGCATTCCTGGGCAAAGATCAACCGGGCAGCCAATCAGCTTAAATACGTAAATCGATACGCTACAGCGAGACGACGGGACCTACCTTCCGATGACCATGTCTTTTCCTACTAGCGGGCAAAGAGTGTCCGCCATTGGTGCCACTGGTGGGAATAACGGCGCAAATCAGAACGCCAACAACAGTATCAGAAGGTCGAGGCCTCTCAGTCTAGCCAGTCCAACGGCTAGTCCGAGCGGGAGTTTCGATGCAGGGAGTGGTGGACCTAGGACTGGCGGAAGCAACAGTGGGAACGGTAGTAGTCGCAAGCACGAGGAGGAATTGATCAACGCTTACGAGGCGGAAGAAGAGAGAATTATCAACGTACTATCGAGGAAGCTTGAGCAGGTGTGTTCATCCGTTCATTATGTAGTTTCCGGCTCTTCTTTTCGTCCTCATTTGAGCGGTCTTTACTCTTTGAGCATGGCTTTTTTCATCCTTCAAAGTTGGAAGATCCTATCTGACACTATTTTCACTCAATCTAGCTCCGCGAAGACAAAATCGATCTGGAGAACGCCCTCGAGGCAGAGTCTGAGAACCATGTGAACAGGCTATCGAGGGAATTGGCTGTGCTGAGACAAAGAAATCGGGAGTTGGAAGCGCAATTGGAGAAAGCAAGCAACGGTGTGTCCGGAGCTAGTCCATCACAGTCGCTGCAGGCCCAGGATGGACAGGGCGATCAGCGCACAACGACTGGACATAGGGCTACGAACAGTGCGACTGCACCTGCGACGTCTGCCTTGAGTTCAACCATGATGGGGAGTGACCCTGGTAACCCGAGTGTCTTGCTCATGCTGGACACCTTGAGGCGAGAAAACGAGCAGCTCAGAGGCAAGTTAGCCGATACGGAAAGGGAATTCGTGAGGGTCAGGAGGTTGAATGAAGTGTACAGGGAAGAGTTGATTGAGTGTCGTACTAGGGTGAGTAAACCCTATACCCATTTCGAATGGTACCTTGCTAATGTCCGCAAAACCTTTTTCCTGCATTAGTTGGGGCTTCCCGTGGACAATCTGATAGGACTCACCCCATCAGACCGCGACCCATTCTCGCAACCAACCCATCTACGATCGAGGTCAAACTCCTCGGTATCGGCCTCCTTTTCACCTTCTGCATCCGTCTCGGTGTCTGGCATGGCCGCAGGGCCGAACACTTCAAGGCATCCTTACTGGGAACACGCCGCTAGTCATTCGAACGCAAATTCGAATACTGGCTCGCCTTCTACTTCTGTAGCGCAGGGGGGAAGCGGCTTGTTGGCTATGTCGTACAAGCCACGATTTACTGGTGGTGGAAGTGCGTCTGGTAGCAGCACCACCTCTTCACATAGCAGAACGGCAGTATCCCGTCAAACAAATGGCGTACCGATTCCTCGACCTTCTTCACAAATTCGCAGACCATTCAAAAGCACAGCAACAAATTTCACTGACCCTGACGCAGACGTGATTGACGCAGACGAAGAAGTCGAAGCAGACGATGACGTCCTGCCGCTGCAAACTTCAGGTGCATCGTCAACGTACCAGCTTGTGTCACCAGCTGGATCCACACCTTCATCTGTGTCAGCAGCATCTTCTGAGTCGCCTTATCCATTCTCCCCCGTTACATCTTCGGGCGCTGATCCCGCCAGCTATGTCACAGATGTCACAAGCCCTCCGTCGTCTGGGTCATTCGGTATGTTGGCAGGTATACCTCTCGCTGGTGGCAATAACGGCGTCGGCATGGGCGGGATGGTCATGGCCGGGACAGGAATGAGCGCGTACGGCGTCCCGCAGCGAGGCTTATCATACCCCTCGGTGCCGCCTCCGTCCTTGAGTTCAAGCTTCGGGAGCCCGACAGTGAGCTTCCATGCTTTGCCAAGAGCGGACAGGGACGTGTCTCTTAGTCCCGTGGAGCCCCTCAGTCGGAGAGGATCCAATGCAGGCTCGGCCATGGGAAGTCGAAGAGGCAGCAATACATGGGATAGGGAGCGTGAAGGTATATCCGGTCTGGGTGGTGGGTCAGGACGTCGGGTGGTCGAGACCGGGAGCCTTAGGAGGGGAAGCTTTGACAGAAGTTCCAGTATCCCAGCGGGCGGTAGGGTGGCCGAAACAGGAACATTGGTGGGGAGGAGCAGGGCGGGGAGCTTGGGTTTAAATTTAAACCCACAGGGTCACCCATCAATGCCGGAGACCGTGGACGAGGGCGACGATACGCCGAATGACTTCCCGGGTCTAGGGCTGCAGCTAGCTCCTGACCATGTGCAGGGAGGCGCGACGAAGGCGAATGCTGACTCGGCTCAACCATCTGACAAGTCACAGTGAAAGACCGACTGTCGTAAAAGATTTTTTTGTGCTCGATTTGCCTCTTTACGTAAAATTGTATCATATCTGCAGACAATATGCTTCTTCTTCCTAGTATCTTACACTCAGCGTACAGTACAATGCATTGTTAATACATCTTTTTGGATGTGCCCGTCGTTGCCACATCAAACGCGTGTCAGGGAAGCGATATGGCGCGTCCAAATAAGGCTAATTAGTGACACGTGACACCGACGGTGGCAGTGTATTTGGACCCCGAGCAGCGGGGCCCGCCTGATGGAGCGCTGTGATTGGCGGATTAGCAGGTTCCTTCGGGGTCTATACTGCCTCGTGCCATTGTTCGTCCTCCCGCCATTGTTCTGGTGACGGCACGGAAGCGGATGGGAATCCTCTTTCATACGGTTGAGTCACACTGATCCCGCCTTATAAAAAGCACGGCGACACGGTGTGACGTGGGTTCGCCCTCCTTTTTTTCCTCCTCCCTACCCGTAAGATGTCCTACCCGCCGTTTGAACATTTCAGTGAGATGTATGGAAGCACGCCTTCAACGCCCAACACGCAGCAGCCTCAACAGCAACAGCAAGCGCATCCGGACCCTTCGGGCGCCTATCCCCAATGGGAGACCATTGAGCGTGACATGGAAATGCACTTGCACGGATCGCCTCATGATGTGGACACCACACCAATCCAAACCCCCACTTCCGCCTCATTTCATAGTAGGAGCTTGCCTCAAATTGACTTGGACTTAGAAGAGCACCCACATACAATTTCCGGTCAAGGGTATGGTCTGCCTTATTCTGCGCATCCGTCGCCAGTGGACAATGCACCCATTCTTCTACACCATCCACATGAGGTCGACCCCCAGCAAGCCCAGGCGACACTTCTTGCGCAAGCGCAGCAACAGCACTTTGAGTACCAACAACAAATGAGTCGTTCTGCTTCTGCTTCTACTACTATGGATCCTAGTCATCTTTCTCGAACTTCTCCTTCCCCCCCTCGTTCTATGTTGTTGGCTCCCGGCTCAAGTACCGGAGCGGGCGCTAATCCCGGTGGACCCGTCCGATCATCATCAACGCGTGCCCTCAGGGCCAGAGAGACTCGCCCGTATAATCGGCCATCTGCAGGGTCGAACATGGCCACGTTTCTTGGTGTTGGTGCTTCTGAGAAATCGTCTGAATCCTCAGCTGCAACGTCGCCTGCTGCCTCCAGTCAGATTCCAAGTGGGTCAAGGACGAGGAGCAAACAAGCTGTTCGGTTTTCAGGATCGACTAGCACTGTTGCGCCTTCAGGCATGACTCCACGTCCACCAACGAGGCGTGCCTCGTCAACTTCGCCAGCGATGCCTTCTCCCTTGAGTTCCAGGGCTCCATTGCTTCCTCCGACAGCAGGACCGTCATCAAATATAACACCTAGGTATGTGGGTTCTAATATCAAACGAAGTCTTCTCTTAAAAGTCGTCCTCCAATTCAGTGACTCTCCCAGAGGCCCAGGTCAACCCTCCACACCGTCGAGCACCTTCAAAACTCCATCCCTAGTTCACAACCCACCCGTCCCACCTACTCCACAGTCGCGACGAATGCCGCTTTCGCATATCCCGGCTGACCTCCAATACTCTCGTGACACTCACATTCTCACCGCCTCTCTCGAGGTCCCTGGAGTCAAACGGGACCGCATACGAGTCACTCTTGGAACGGCGTACTTCAACAAAGTGAGGTATGTTTGTGTTATAGCTGAGAGCACGCCAGTCTTCGACGACAGCGGGGAATACATGATTGGAGGTCACGACAGAAGCCAGCAGGAAAAAGGAGCCGATGACAAGGAAAATCTGGAAGGCGAAGAACGCAGGAATGAACCGTCTACACCAACTTCGGCAACACCAGCGCCCGCAGCTCCAACAAGTCCGAACCCAGACCCGTGGATTCAAAGTGTGCAGCAACTCGCGATCCCAAAACCTCCCGGCGCCTCGTCTCTCAAGGGCGTGAGTAGGATCGTCAATCCAAATTTACGCGAGAGAAGATTCGGTCTCATGAGAAGGGTGATTCAAGTTCCTGAGACGACAACGGTACGTCCTCTATCTTATTTTATCCTATCTTTCCTACTGCTGTGCTTCCTCGCAATGTCATTTTTGTTTCCTTTCCTCCTCTGAGTTTAGTCGTGAGTTTTTGATGGGACCTGCTTCTTCTTTTTCCTATGATGCCTTGCACTTTGCGACCGCCATCTGAATTGATCCAACTTCAACCTGATCGACATCTTCAACGCTCTTTCGCCATCAACTCCTGAATTACGACAACCAACTTTGGTGCCGACATTTTTGACATTTCTACCTATGCTGCCCTCTTTCGTCGTTCTCAATCGTACCCCTCGGGGCATATGGCTCGTTGAATAGCTCGAGGACATCAAGGCTTCTCTCGAGGACGGCGTGCTGACCTTGCGCATCGATCTTGGAGAGCCGTACGAGCTTGACGACGAGCTTGAAGTGCCCATTTCTTGAGGTGGTTTTACGAGCTCAGTTCTGTGAGCGTGAGTGGGATGAGTCCAAGTGAGAGTGTGAGCTAGCGTGTGAGCACCATTTAAGCGCCCGTCACCTCTGAGCTCAACATTGTTCGTTCATTAAGATCGCTGTGAATCGTCAAGACCCAAGGAATCTTCAAGAACCTGACAATTTGGCTTCGCTGTCCGAATCTGAACGTTATTTAAAAGCAGAGCCACTCAAAGCCTCAACTCTTTTCAACCCCGCTTCAAGCTCGTCGACCCCGTGTGATACCTCAAGACAAAATTCAGATACGTACCGCCTAATTATCCGAAGCTGCCATGGCCGCAGCGTTTTCTTGAGATACAGTACGCTGACTGTCTCGACAATCCTACACCTGCACCTTCCGTCGAGTCCACCTTTTCCATTTCATTTTTTTCTTTCACTCTTCGCTTTTCTTCCCCTGGGACTCTTTGGTTAACTTTCACACTTCTCCTCGTTTGCATTATTTCATTTCTTGTCTCATACCCTGCATCTCTCGTCATCCCCCTGTCCAATCGCATGTTTTATTCTCCCATCTCTGCATCCTTCAATTCTCTCTCAGAAAGCATCCCACATCGCCACTCCCCATCATCAAAACTCACTTTGACACTCCGTATTTATACCTTAGCTGTCTCATTATATTTTCTGCTCGCTGATCTAATTTGCCCCACCACGCTCTCATCCCAACCCTGTCATACTTATTGCTTATTCTTTTCCTAGTCGTTTGCTTTGAATGTAACTTCTTGTAATATAAATGGCTTACTAGATATCTTAAGGAGCTGAGATAGAATATTTCTGGCGAAAGGCTTGCTTGTGGATTTTGATTCCTGTTGTCCGGAAGTACTTCAACTGGGGAATTTTGGAATGTGAAAGTAAAATTTCTGCTATTGATAATCCCAGCAGTGTAATTATTCAAGGAAGGCTTGTTTGCAGATCGTAGAAGAAAAACTTAACTAAGGCCTACCTTTTGCATAGTACATACGCATATCTGTGTTTTGTATTCGCCTACATGGAGTCATGGTGGTCGACTCTGACGCCAAAAATAACTCAAAACACGTGACCTAGGCGATGCGTGTGGGCATTGTCTGCTGCGTCGTTCCTGGTTCCAGCGCATAACCACCATTTTATTTCTCTTTTCTCTACGCTGGCCTCCTCCGTCCTCGCAGGTCGCTCTTAACGACTTCAGCATTCCCTGAAATCTGGTGAGACAACAATGGAGGATAAATACATCGGGTTACTACTCGCTCTCTTGGGTTCAGTGGGCATCGGATCCAGTTTTATTATTACGAAAAAGGTATGTGCTTCTGCTTTCTGTATGGTCTACAATCGCCAATTGGTGGTGCACGGCTTTGTGCTGACATCCTTTTCCTAAGGGCTTAAACGATGCTGCGTCTGGAAACACCTACGGCGCTCAGGCCTCGGACAATCTATCGTATCTGAAGAACCCAATCTGGTGGGTAGGAATGGTGACGAGTTCGTGGTTCATGCTTTGCCGTCGATTGCAGTTCCTGACACGCCAGTGCTTTCCCTCTCCTGTCTGCAGTGGTCATTGGTGAAAGTGAGCCCAATTACCTTGGAACAATGTCCGGAAAGCTCATTGTTTCTTTTGCCCCTTGACTACCAGTCGCCAACTTCGCCGCGTATACGTTTGCCCCTCCAATATTGGTGACACCACTTGGTGCTGGCAGTGTTATTATCGGGTACGGTCGCTTGGAACCTCTGTTTCTCCTTGCCTCTCAATTATTCTCGTATAGCGCCATTCTTGCCTCCTTTCTGCTTGGCGAGGAATTGGGACACCTGGGGCGCATAGGTTGCACGTTATGTCTGCTGGGATCTCTCATTATCATCCTCCACGCTCCCGAAGACAAGCCAATCAAGACGGTTGATGACATTCTAGAGTTTGCTATCCAACCTGGTACGTTGCCCACCCCGTTCCCCTGTCTACCTTTCTTCTGACCTAGCCATACCTGACAGGCTTCCTCCTTTATTGCTTCACTGTCCTCGTGTTCTCATTGATTATGATTTATAAAATCATGCCAAGATACGGCCGGTCGAATCCTCTCGTATACCTCTCAGTGTGTTCCCTGGTCGGTTCCGTTAGCGTCATGGCTATTAAAGGCTTTGGCGTCGCGGTCAAATTAACGTTTGACGGCGATAATCAATTCACGCACACGAGCACGTATGTCTTCATGATCGTGGTTGCCCTGTGCATCATGGTGCAGATGAACTACTTCAACAAAGCATTGGATACCTTTTCAACCAACGTGTAAGCTGCTGCGCAGTCTCGCTGTTGAAGGCTCTCGCTGACTGACGTCCATTTTCAGTGTCAATCCGCTCTACTACGTCGGCTTTTCGTCATGTACCATCGTCGCGTCCTTGATCCTCTTCCAAGGGTTCAACACCGCTGACACTGCCAACACCGTTTCCCTTCTAACCGGTTTCATCATCACCTTCCTTGGTGTTCACCTCTTGAACATTTCTCGCGTACCCGACCCGCCACTAGACCACCTTAACGGCCAGCCTCACTCCCATTCTACATTAGAGGGAGGCCTCATGAATCCTCGTCTCAGTCTACAAGGCCGAATGTCAGCTGAAGGATGGAATGTTCCTGTGGACCGTGGGATGGATATCCACATGGGAGGCGTTGGCGGAGTACGGGCAGGAAGGCATGGCCGCCAGAGCTCACTGTATAGAGCGCAGTCGACTACGTTGTTCAATGCCTTCGAAGACCCAGAGGGCGATGTTCCCGTTCAGAATGGTTCTGCTCCGCACCGCCCACAACACCGGCAACAGCAAAGTGGGGATCTTCATCAACTGCCAGAGGAAGAATGGGAAGATGATGAGGCCTCATCTGATAGACGAACACTACTGAACAAGGGGGCGCGGCAGCAGCAGCCACCGCGGCCGGGATCCAATTCTCCACTACCAACTTCCAGACACGGCTCTCGTAGCCAAAGTCATTCACCAATACCAGATTCTTCCTTCACAGATGTACGGATATCTCCCAGGCCATAAGGAGTCCGGTCCAATTCGATCCCGCTTTGCAGGACTCTGACGTGGAAGTCCGGCGTTCGCTCGTTCACCTACATCCCATCCTCTTTTCTGGGTATCACATTGTATTTATATTGTGTGTGGTGCATATCTCCTGCGTGTATGAAAACATCACTTGACCTCGACGGGTCTTCCCTAATTCGACCACCTGGTGCGCCGTCGACCCAGAAATATTGACAGCACAGTCATCGTCGCTGCCTTATTCGCACTTTACTCCAACTCTACTTCTCATCTTCAAATATAACTCGGTAGCCAACAGATAGACGGACGATACGTTAGCGATGACTGCAAAATAATATACCACATACATCATGCTAATCATTCTGGTTGATAACTGATTATTCTGGAGGATCCAACCAGCAGAAATGTATCAGGCTCTTGAGATATAGATGCAAAAAAAGTGGCTCAGCCCAGGATCGAACTGGGGACCTTCTGTGCGCCGAAGACAAGCTTCAACAAATCTCGATGTGAGACAGAAATCATAACCACTAGACCACTGAACCGTTACAATAACCTTCTCACTAACTTATGTAACATTGCATGCATGGAGCATACTTCAAAAGAGGGTGCCACCCGATTACTTTCATGATCTGACCACGTATAACCATTCAATATTCAACTCTCGACGGTCCAAGATTGACCTTTCAAGAAATGACAGGCCTTTTTTCAGCTTATATCTTCCTTCAAATTGGTATACAAGCCAGATCCGTCTGCAGTCCGCAACTGCAAACTTCACCAAGGCGTCCGAAGGGTTGGTTGTCTGAAGCGATCATGGGCGGTTGCTCCACCTCTTAGGTCGTTTCCAAGCTATTCATTAAATTATTCGGCTCACCTCCAGCTTGGGCCGATGGCTAGAGGCTAGCTTGGCCTTTTGCTCTTTCGCTACATAGTCGCCGAACATCGGAATTCGGCGGTATTATAGAGCGTCCAGCGATTCTATCCATCTCAACCATCCGCAAAGCTCTAGATTGCTTGGAGGATATTTGGCTTTTGGCTTGCAGATGCAACCGCCCTTTCTCCTGGCACAGACTCGGACGGCTTATAACAGGAAGCAGATCTCAATAGTCTGGTACTCTCGGTGGTTGATTCGCTACAAACAAATTTCAAATGAGGGGAATTCGCTTCGGACTCTGCGCCATCAATTTACACCAAGCTATAGTCCACAACCCTTATAATGCATCTCTCACGTTGCTGGAATGAAGATCACGCCTATCTTCTTCGTCTCGCGTTTGCAATGTCCGTCATCACTTACAACAATTTGGCCTCTCATACTGTTCTGGCT
>NHYE01005167.1:0-15240 GCA_002938385.1 Gymnopilus dilepis | reverse complement strand
GTTTTCAGAGAAGTTCCGTGCCCAGGACACGGAGCTTCCTCACACAACCACGCCCTGAATTCGTTAAATTCAAGTGCATGTTGCAACGGCAAAAGAAGTTGTCCTTACGGAAATCCAGCTGAATACCATTTGGCTGACGAGGATGGGAATCAAAAATGTTCCAGCGCCTATAGGGTCATAACCCAACACGACTTGGAAATATTGCGGCAGATAGTACAATGCAGAATAATATACGAAGCCACTATGAAGATGTCATTAGCTTGGAGTGAACGAAAAAGAAAGCTTGTCTTACTTGACAAACATGGTGATATACACACCAGTGACGGTCGAATGTTTGAAAATATACACTGAGTGAAAACAGACGTCAGATTTGCAGGACAGAGTCGACAAATTGTGATACTACTGACTAGGAACAATGGGGAGCCGTGCCCCTTTCCATTCCCAGACGCAGAAAAGGCCCACGACCAAAATACCCGAAAATAATGGTGCTAGAACGACAGCAGACGACCAAGGAAATGTAATACCTCCCTTAGAACTCGAGTTAGCATGACCCTTGCAAAAAGATATATAATGCGAACACACCCATATCAGAGGTAGCAGTAGTAAAGCGCATGCGGCTAGCGTTAACGCTGCTCCAATAAAATCAACAGCTAGTAATTTCCTGTCACCACGCTCATCAGAACTTGATAACGGACAGGAATACATTCTACTCACCTTCTCATATTGCCTGTGACGGGTTTCAAAGGGAGGACGAAAACAACGACTGCCACAGCAAAAATTGAGATCGGAATGCAGATCCAGAAGCACCACTAGAATATATTAGAAAATGAGAAAAAAGGTCAACAGAAATCGACGACAGGCTACTCACTCTCCAGCTGACTTTCTGCGACAGGGCTCCACCAATGATAGGTCCTATTGTATAGCCGAGAGCGACAACACCACCAATGATACCCTGATATTTTCCCCTGTAAATACTCTCTTAGCCAGAAAGACAAAGAAAGGCATGTCATCACTACCTGTCGCGTAAGCTGACGATGTCCGAAATGACGATCTGGGACATGCTGATGATTCCACCTGACGAGTCGTGTGAGGCCCTTCACAGTTTTAAAACAACTGAACTCACCTCCACCCGCGCCAGCAATACCTCGGAAAACAATCAACTGGACAATGCTTCTAGAGAATCCGGCGAGCAAGTTTCCAACCATGAAGACGAACATAGCCACACATATCGCAGCTTTGCGGCCGAAGATGTCACTGAAACGACCGTATAAGGGTTGGAAGCTCGTTGAGGTCAGGAGATAGGCAGAAGGCACCCATGAAACGATCGAGCCAGCCTTGAATGCTGCGGATATGGTAGGAATGGCAGTGGCGACAATGACGGTGTCAAGGGTTGAGACGACAATGCATAGAGCGAGGCCAGAGAAGCACGCGATGATCTTCTTGAACGGCAGGAGGTTGGTCTGGTCGGTGAGGTGGAGGGAACGTCGGTCAGCTTCCTTTGACTCGGTCCCCGCTGAGCCACTTTCGAGCTCTGGTAACACTGAAGATGCGTCGTTTGCGTCGTTCCTCGTCGTGTACTCCATGGGTAGACGAGGATCCCCAAAAAATTGGTCGTCGCCGTTATATAAATACCAAGTGGAAATGCCTCAAGGTTTGCGTTCACAGGTCCCTCCCTGCTTATACTATCCCAAAATTCGTCGCACACGAGGGGTAAAAATTAAAAATATCGCGGCCGGTGACGTTTCGGTTGGGTATCCGACGGTAGAAAGGCATCCCCGGACCATATACATAGCCTGAAGATAAGACGTACATGAGGGGAAGTGAAGGAAAGAAAGGCAAAGTATTTACGTTTTGCATCCATGTTCGGTCCGTCAAAGCCCAGAAGTGGTTGGTTGAAAGGGACACAAAGCTCATAGTGCTTCATCCAGACGGGTCCCCAACTAAGGCGACACGATTCTGTTGCGATTCTGCTGGCATTCTCCTGAGAGGCGACAAAGAGTAGAGTAGAGAGTAATAAAGCCGGAGACTGGAATAACCATTGCACTTCTGTCATTCTTCAAGAACATTGGTTGCTGAAGGAATCAGAAAGAAACATCGAGCATTGGAAGTCGTTCCGCTGGCACAGTGGCAGTGGTGATGATCATGTGGTATCGGCTTCTCCCTGCCGAAAGGTTCTGCCTATTTATAGACGATATTTTTAGCATAGCGCCTAGACCTGCACTTGCACTATATAGAATCCTTATCCTCCCCTTCTCAGACGGCCTTGGACGGTCCTGCTCAAAGGACGAGTAGCAACAGTTGAAGAATCCCGGACTTGTGTGATGATTGTGCTTTTCTTATCTTATGATATACATATAGCTCATTTCGTTGCTGGTACATTCAAAGTTACGGCGTGTTTGACAAGCTTATAAAATACGTAAGTACAGTCACATAAATAACGATTCGTATAACTACAGTCAGAAAAGACAGTGAAGAAAGTCCGCGGAGGCTCCTACAGGCCCGATTACTATGAAACCCCAAACAAAAACTTCTGCTATGACTCGGAGCTAATAAGCTACTGGACGCTTGTAGCTCTCGTCCAGAGGTGTCTCGCCTCTTTCAGGCTCCTTGAACGACTCGGCGAACTTCATCTACAGCGGTAGGGAACGTAATTTAGCAACAAGGAGCAGATGCTGGAAATTTAAGGAGACTCACTGTGGAAACATGAACCCGCATGGTGTTGTTACTAGCAGCAACGGTTTGTGATCCTGCGAGACGTGACATGGACATGACGTCGGTCCCGCCAGTTTCACGAATAGACTGGCGAGAGTTCAAGGTGGCCAGCAGAGAGTTGATGTACACTGAAGAACGATGAGCTCCAATAATTTACTCTGACGGAAAAGGAAGACGCACACTTTGCCAAAATGAAACTGAAGAACATGTAGTAGAAGTTCTCGGGCCTAGCGACGTACTGAACATATTTTGAGCGACCGATTCCAAGTGAGCCGAGTCAGTTACCTACCACAGCGAGACTGATGATGTTGTCGACGGTAGTCAGTAGGCCAGTCGTGATGATGTATTGAATAAGTCGGTAGATCATATCGTTCGATTTCTTGAAGCCAGTTCGGCTTGACCACAGGTAATATGCCAACGACCCAGTGATGTACACATCGGTGACGGAGCCGATAACGAAGCCAGACACAGCCGTAGGCTATATAAAGAGATGTTGAGCAAAAGCTGGGGTAATTCCGGCGGACAATCGTACGGTCAACGACTTGATACGTTCAAACGAAAGATTGGGACCAATAAATGCTTGAATCGGCCAAGCTAAAGAAAGCCGTCAGTGAAAGTCGTCAACGCTGCAAGGAACATGGTCATACCGAAGTCGACACCTTCATTGGGTCAGAGAGGCTTATCAGTACGAATCGATAGGAGCAAAAAGCCGTAATCAGCATACCGAGATGCGCTAGCACCAAGATCATCTATACACATGATGAGAAGGGAATGGAAAGTTGAACCTTGTGTACGTACCGCAGGCACGGTCAGGAAGTAATTCCTGTTGCTCACTACGTACAAGCGTTTTAGGACACTTTCCACGACGAAACGAAAGGGGACTTACAGAAGTGCAGACGCCAAATCATGAAACTATGAAATTCCGTCAATATCTGGATCCTTCCGACTCTCTTGATGTACTCACGATTCGACGAGGAAAGCTGCGACACCCTGGAAAGAAATTAGCCTAGCCTCATGGGGTCGAAGACTTGCTTACATTGACGAACATGTGGGCCTTAGGAAGATATTCTCAATGTCAATTTCTAATTAACAGTGTGTAGGACTTACGATGATGCTCCTGCACAACGCTGATCAGAGAAATGACAGACACTCAGGACTACGATTGGACGCACCACATCCCCGATTCAAGCGCGATAGGGTTGAAGTAGTTCTGAATGAAGTAGTAGTATCCAGCATACAACAAAAAGGCTTCATGTAGGGTGTCGATCAATCTAATCAACATCAGCCCAAGTTGGTCATGAAAACGAAATAAGACCACCTACAGCGTTGTCAGGACCAACAGCTTGGTCCAGATGGGGTCGGTTCGTGAGTTTATGAAGTAAATAAAGGTCTGAAGGCAGGTGACTCCGTAAAGCCTGGCAAGAAGCTGTCAGAACTGGTTCTCTGGAAAGTGAGAATCTGGACGCACATTGCAGAAATGACCACTGCAATGTAGGCTACACCGAACGTTGGGCCAAGGTCCGGTACAGGCGGGAGCATTGGGGGCATTGAAGACATCTTGACCAGCAGAAACGAAAGGGAGAAGGAAGGCGTCTGCTATGTCCAACCTACGGATTGAAGAAGGAAGAAAGAAGTGAAGGCGTAATTTCTCGTACACCCCCGGCGGGAAGTATGAAATGCCGTGACCAAGCGCGGGCTACGCAAGTGGTATTTGTGGAAAAACGTCTAATCGCATCTGATGTCCGATAAGCAGCAGTCCGTATCATAGATTTGATGAATTAATCTCGTACCTGGGCTACTCCTACCCGTATTTTGGTGATCTGATTAGCTTTGCATATGCATCTGGGTGGCTGGGGTTCCCTTCGGTGAATTACGCCAGGTTGAAGTGCCATTGTAACCCAAATCCAGCGAAGTTCACGTCGCATATCTTGTGGGAAGCCGAAATATGTCGCGATCTGTGGAAATTGGGACCGCGAAACAGGGGGAAATTGATCATACCTCGCGAAATTAGTGGAGGAAGACAGGCGATGCGTATAGTTGAGCCGTAGCAGGTGGTGCATCGTCGCTGTGACCCGATACAACAACCTGCCAAATCGGGACGATTGTCTTCCACGGTTCGCCGGGTCGAACCGTGTTGGGCGGCGGTTCATCTCGGTTTGAAACCTTTTCAGCAACGACCTTGCTTCTTCCATTACGGTTCCGACTTCTTTCCAAGCCCTTCCTTCGCCATGGCTGATCATGTCCACCTGTTGATGCCCCACGTTCATTCTTTAATTCGACGCCTGAGAATAGCGACTCCAGAGCACTCGTGAAGGCCTTCCAGCGACGTTTATCGTAGGCTTACTTGCTGGAAGGGATACATGGCCACTACGGAGGCACAGGAGGTGCAATCACCTTCTGAGAGCATTGAGAAGCATGCGCCGCTGCAGAACCAGGAACCATACCGACGCAAGCGGGACACAGCATTTTGGATGGTGTTTGTAGCGGGATGGGCTTGTGATATGTTGTCAGCACTTGATTTTGTCAGTCATCTCAGTCTTTTTGCTCGCTTTGCTCTGATATTAGTATTCGTAGACTGCAGTATCGACTGCTCTTCCGACCATCGTCGAGAAGTTGGATGGCGACGACTTTATCTGGGCGGGAAGTGCGTATGCGCTAGCCTCGACAGCGTTCCTTCCGATGTGCGGAGGCCTGGCGTCGACTTTCGGCCGTAAACCCGTTCTTCTGGTCTCCATTGCCTCGTTTGCTTTGGGGTCTGCTATATGCGGTGCTGCTCAAAATATGAGCATGCTTATTGCTGGGAGAGGTCTGTCTTGGTTCATTTAGCCCTCTGTACAGCGCATCCTCACTTTCATCGTTCAAGCTCTTCAAGGATTTGGTGGAGGTGGATGTATTGCCGTCACAGAGATTATCTATGCCGATCTTGTTCCTTTGACTGAACGGGGATTCTTCTTGGGTATAAATGCAACGTACGTCCTGTCCATCCTTGACGATTCCCCGGTTCTTAACCTCTTATTAGTGTTTGGGCCTTTTCCTGGTGACGAACGCCTCATATTGGGACTTTGACCTCGTCTGACGAACTTTTTCCTAGTGGTATTGGACCTCCAATTGGAGGTATGCATCATTCTTATCTCGTCAAGTCATTTTTCTGACTTTGCCCTCTCTCAGGTGCGCTCGCGGGTTCCGGTGCATGGCGTTGGCTATTTTGGTTGAACATTCCTGTTTGTGGGATTGCCTTCGCCCTGGTCTTCGTTTTTCTGCGGGTCAAAGCTCCGAAAGCCAGCTTCAAAGAGAACATGTCGAAGATTGATTGGATGTGAGCTTTATCGTTTCGAGAAGTAGATCATCTTACTGAGGCCCATGTCAGCGGGAATCTGTTCATCATTGGCAGTACGGCTTCAATCGTCCTCGCCCTCACCTGGGGTGGTCTCAAGCACCCGTGGTCATCAGCCCAAGTTATCACTCCTCTTTGTGTTGGTGCAGCTGGGATAGTATGCTTCTTCTTGATTGAGATCTTTTGGAGCTCAGAGCCTACGGTTCGTTTTCAAGTGTCTCTAAATAAAATGGTACTGAGAGTCGACCTGCAGATGCCGTGGAGGTTCATTGCAAACCGTACATCCATCAGCGGGTAAGTCACCAGGAATGCGGATCACCGACTTTCATCGTCTCTTACAATCCCTTCAGCTACCTGCAGACCCTTTTCCATGGTATCGTGTGCATTGCGGTGGTCTGTGAGTCAAATTGCACTTCCTGCGACCCATCATGATGCTGACTAGATCTTCTTACAGACTATCTTCCCGTCTACTTTCAAGCAGTCACTCTTGCCTCTCCAATCCGCTCAGGCGTCGACATGTTTGGGCTAGCATTTACAATCGCTCCCTTCGCCATCGTCACTGGTGCCTCCGTTCAAATCTCCTCCAAATATCGTCCGCAGCACTACATTGGGTGGATTCTTATAATCATCGGATTTGGCCTTTTCTCTATGCTCGACATCGATTCGCCGAGGTCGTGGTATATCGGCTTCCAAACCATCATGGGCATCGGTCTGGGTGCAATATGGGTCGGGACGCAGTTCCCGATTCTGTCGCCCCTGCCTTTCAGCAATAATGCTCGTGCTTTGGCATTCTTCACGTTTGTGAGGAGTTTTGCTCAGGTGCGTATATCACTTCCGATGCCACGTCATGGAGCCTGACTGATTTGCTTTCTTCAGAGTTGGGGTGTCGCCATTGGCGGAGCAATTCTTCAGAACGATCTCTCGCACAAGCTGCCGCCGTCATTCTATTCACAATTTCCAGCGGGAGTACAGATCGCCTATGGCGCTATACCCAAGCTTCCGTCGCTTCCTCCCGATGAACAACTTCAGGCGAGAATTGCGTTTGTACAGACTCTGAAGACGCTATGGAGGGTGATGATTGTTCTGAGCGGGGTCGGCTTATTGACGGTACTGCCGATGCAGGAGGTACCAATGAAAGTGGTCAGAGATGAGCAGTGGGATCTTGAGGATGACAAGCGGGCCCCTAATGTTGTGGATGAGAAGGCTGGGTCTGAGGTGTAATATCGTTGGCTGCATGTGTCACTCTTTTGTTTTTGTTCGTTGGGGAGTTTTGGAATTTTTTGGATTGTAAGGCAGTAATACGTAGCTAGAATAACATCCAATCGCTAGCCCTCCGCTGCTTTTCGAACTGTCTGAAATGCCTACGGTGCCGTGAAATTCACCTACAAAGTCTCGCCTCCTTCGGGCACGTACTTTGAAGTAGGTCTCAGAGGTAAACCGGCCTGCAATCCACCATGAGCTTGTAGTTAGTCGAGGAAGGAACTTCGAAAACCTACCTTCAAATACGTGGCATCAATCCATTCCATCTGTGTGATAGACTCTTCGGGTGAAATCCACGTCTTCGGCTCCTTGCCGTCCAGTTTATCGATGAAAGATTCCAACATGTAGCGGTAGGAAGACCACCACTCCTCCCCAGGACCGTCTTTAGGTTTATAGACCTTTTCCGTACGACTCGGGCCCTTGGACGGTTTGACGTTGATTGAATGGAAAAGGTGGGGCATGGCGGCACCAAGATACTTGATTTCGCCATGCTCACACTTGACAGTGAGAGAGTTGCGAGGGGGTGTCGGTATGAAGCCAAAGGAAGGCGGTATGGCGATGTCGACCAGTGTCTCCGCTGTGACGCCGGACGGGAAGGCAAACTTGGTCACCATGGCACGGTCGATCCTGGAGTCCTTGGCATACGGAGACGACGTGGCTTCAGTGATTTCGACTGGGTCCGCAGACGTGATATAGCGGCTGGAGAGGAGTGTATATACTGCAGCAAGTCCATTGAGCAAACCGCTATGAAGGACAACCATAGTGCATTACCTCCTAAATCCATAGTAGCACCACCAGCGAGGTCGTAATACCAGCGGAAGTCGTCCTTGACCAGAATAGTCCCCGCCGTGAGGCAAAGGTCGGAATATATGCTCTGCACTTTCCCGAGTTCCCCACTGTCGACAATTTCTTTGACACGGTGCAAGGCCGGGTAGAATCTGCCGACATTGAGGATGGGAGCAAGAGAAAGACGCTAAGCTTACCTGTGGTGGTACGCCTCCATCACGATGAGGTTCTTCTGCTGGGCATATTTGAAGATTGCTTTGGCTTCTTTCGCGTTGCTGGTACAGGGTTTTTCGAGAAGGACGTGCTTGCCCGCCTCCAGAGCTCGCATGGTCCATTCATAGTGAAGACCATTAGGAAGCTGATCAGGATTTTTATGAGTGATACGGCGCGTCGACGAGGTTCGGAAGAAGACGTACAGCGTTGTATACCACGTCAATCTCCGAAGACTTTACGAGGTCTGTGAATAATTTAGCATATCTTCTCTCCAGATTCACTATACACGAGCTCACCAGCGTAACTATCAAGAACAAGAGGAATGAGGTGCTCCTTTGCATACGCCTTGGCTTTTTCCTTGTCTCTTGCCGCCACAGCAGTGACTACAGCTCGAGGATGGCTACGAGCTGGCCTGATCATAGCAGCGGGTCCGATTCTTGCAGCGCCAAGGATCCCAAACCGCCATGGTCGTTCATCCTTCTCGACAATTGGGGGATTTTTGAGCTGTCAATCATTTCAGTGAAAATTCGTCGAAAGAATGGGCATAGGAACCACCTTAAGGTTTCGAGCAATGAGGTCGATCATGGTATGACGAAGATACTCTGTGAGGCAGTGGGAACACCCACGACCACCTTATTCAGTCGCAATGGGCTGCTGAAGAGACAGATATCGGTCTGCAAAGACATTCCAGCTGGTTCGAGTCGACTATGAAGCGGCACTGCACACGTGGAGCAGAACAATCGCCAAAGATCGGACATCTTAATTTTGATGCAGCCGAAACGCAAGACCCTGCACATCACACTTTCGTCTTGATCAAGTCACTAGAGTTCTGCTATCAAAGGCTATCAAATGCTGGGGTACCCGCTCAATGAGAAACGTTCCACTGTTCCGGACTAGAAGGTACTCGATATCCTACGAATCGCATCACTCCCTGCGCCATCGGCATCTTGCTGTGAGCGGCTTCAATCAGTTGCGAAAGTGAGGGCTCGGTATTCGAGCTTGCTCAAGAATAATATGCACTGCTGACCTTGAGCCTTGGGACTCGTTCTTGCTCTTGTACTATGACCTACTATGACTGCGCGCCGAACAAATGTGGCGAGCAAGTCAACTTTGCCGGACGCTTGGCTTCACGGAGATTTCGAGAAAAATGTCACTGGCAACTTTCAGATGTGGACCTACTTCGGAACTTGACTGTCATAGCACGAATGAAGTCGCCCACGAAGCCCAGGGCGGTGCTGTCATCTCAGTTCAAGCGAATCCATATGATCAAGACCCACCGCTGCTGGGAACGGAACGACCTGTGATGAGTAGTGCGACTACTAGTATAGTCGGCGACCAAAGTCCCTAGATATCATAAGACACCTGTCCTTATGGTTCCCAGAGACGAGTAGACCATCCCACAAGCCAGACAATTGTTTATTTCTTCGAATTTCCAAAGATGTTACAAGCGAAAGTATCGGAGGGTATCAAGTTAGTAAGGGGAATGAGCCAAGGCTTCCAGCTTGGTCTTCTCAGACCGTCTGACAGCTTTGACATAGAGAGGGCGATCGAATACGGAAGTGCGCATGTTCCCGAACCCATCAAAGAACGCCTTGGGGTCGAAGACCTCGGGCAGGGACATGTCGAATGTGAGGACAAGGCGAGAGACGACGAGCTTCATTTCCTGCATGGCAAAGTTTTTGGCGACGCAGACGTAGGGACCTGAAGAAGCGTCAAGATGGCACTCTCTATTAGACGGATGGACCTGGACTCACCAGATGAGAATGATACAAAAGCGGCTTTGTTCGTGATTTTCTCCGGGCCCTCCCATTCAGGCATCCAACGTTCAGGAATATATGCCTTCAGAAAGATTCATCAACAAAGAAACCAAAGAATAAATCCAGTCCCTTACCATCGGCTCGGGGTGGAAATGCTTAGGATCGATCTGAAGCGAATAAGCAGAAAGGACAGCAACAGTCCCCTCAGGGATAAAGTTTCCATCAATCTCGCACCCTCCCGGAGGCACGATGCGCGGAATGAAGAAAGGCGACGCGAGGCGCAGGGCTTCGGTAACGCATGCTTCGACGTAGGGTACTTTGGCGATCTTGTCGTTGGTGAGAGGAACGGTCGGGTCAGGGAATACTTTGTCGAGCTCTGCCTGGAGCTTGGCGTAGCAATGAGGGTGAGTGAGGAGGAAGTAGAATATCAGGGCCATGGTCATGGCGGTGTTGTCAGAGCCTACGAAGGTACGTCAGAAAGACGTATTTCTAGAGAGAAAGACGACTTGCCTCCTTGGATAGCGATGAGAGATTCGACTTCGAGGTCCGACATAGGAATTTTCTCGCCCGTCGTGCGGTCTCCCTCAATCTACAACGCACGATGACGTCAGGAAGGAGGTCAAATGGAAAGCAAGGATTCTTACCAAGTATGAAGCTACATCCTTGATCGAGACGTCGCCGCTTCTCTTGACTCTGTTGCGCATCATGTTGGCAGACAACTCTTGAAGGCGGTGGATATCCTTGCTGCTCGGGAGGTGCCAGAGGATATCCATGATCCATGGAGCTTGACCAAAGCTTGAGACGTCGTTAGGGTTTACTTCTACTTGAGAGTCATTCTTGGTCGACATACCTATCGACAATGGCAGTCGCCATCTTCCCTCCCGGAATGTAGCCTTGCGGATCACCGTTCCTCATGAGTTCCTGAAAGAAAAAACTCTTTGTTAGACAGTGAACGGCTTTGCTATAGGAATACTTACGAGGTCATTCGAACCACCGAAAACCATCTCGCCCTAGGGTGATCATAAGAGAAAATTCTTGACATCCGTGAAAGGAAGCTCGTACCATGAAATCATAAGACCAATGAGCAAGGCACTCGGACAGGTCAACAATTCCGGTGCTCTTCTGGGTTCTGTTTTCAATACAGTTCGTCAACTGCCATGTACGCCTTTCAAGAGGAGGGAAATAATGCTCGATTCTGTTCAACGAAGTTAGCCTGTTGTGGAGATGCGGAAATGAAAAGACGTACGCGCTGCCAGAGAATGCGTTATACCAAATCCTCTTCCGCTTGGTCGATTCCTCTCTCGTATGTTTGAAGAACAGTGACACTCCACCGATGTGGCCAGGCTTGTTGTAGGATTCGCTCTTCTCCATGTGGTATTTGGCACCGTAAAGGACCGGACTAGCATTGATTGAGTTGATAGTCAATGCGTTAGGCCCTGTTATTTTCTCAGTATCGTCCTGAAATCTTCTAATGGATCGACTCACCAATCCTCACGAAAGGACCATATTTCTTGTGAAATTCATCGATGTACAGATGGCGTTTCCCAGTGAAAGAGTAGAAAGCCAGGACGACACTGCTGATACGCCATGTGATGGGGCCGGGGTATTTCGCGAGCGGATGGAAAGGTGAAAGGCGATAAGCGACAGTAATGAAAGCGAGGGTCGAAAAGTAGAGAGCGGAGACTTTGAAGACGGAGAACGAGACGGGCGACCAGTACTTCTGCGCGGACAGGAAGGCGATAACAAAGGCGTAGAAGACCACGAAGTAGTCTCCGCGTACGCTACGCTTGTTCAAGAAGACCCAGGAGATCTATTGGGCCTAGTCAGTGGTCTGTAGGAAGCATATCCTGCTGCTCACTCACGAAAGCCGCCCCGATACACAGGGGCAAGATTTGGTGTTCCGGCGACATTGGACACACTCAATGTGGTTGATAGCCAACAGCGTTGGTGTCAAGAAGCTATCTCTCGGTAATATACGACTTGCGCCAAAATGTGGTCACTGCACGCGAGCTTTGTCCTGCTGTGCGTAATTTCGGACCCTATCGAAATCGCAGCTGTGATCTGGGGTCCCACCCGATAGACTTATCGACTCAATCACCGCAGAAAATTATCATCAGCGAAGCATGAGGTGGACTGAAAATGGAGCGCGCACATTGTTATCTCAATCATGACTTCCATGCCTTCGCAATTTTTCCTTTTTCCTGTCACGGAGGAAAATTCTCCTGGTAGATTCTGAGTTGCGGGCTACAACCGCCGAACTGGATTGCATTGGCATATGATATCGACGTTTTCATGAGGACTGATGAACGAAGTTGGTTGAATCCGGCGAAAAAAGTAGCTCTCTGGAGCCAGATGATTGAACCCACACGGAAGACAAGTTGTTCTGCCTTGTTCTGCGAACTTTCCAGAGCAACAACAGAGCAAGGTTGTCCCCGCACTCGCATACGGGAAGAAAATGGCGAGATGATGGCATGTGGCTCGGAAGTTTTCCTTGAGGCGCATCAGCATTGTCCATCACAGCTCCCACGCCTTTCTGGCAAATATTCGGTCTTCTTGATCTGAACCCATCATCATCTCGAATCTCTGGCGCTTAGAAGCTGAGCTGGTTCGACTCGTACGACAGCCGGGATCGTCGGCGATATCGCAGCCGCGTTGGTTGATGTCACAAGTCTCTTTGCTTTCAATTCCGGGCAAATCCTTCACTCTGCGAAGCCCCACTCAAGCATCACCTCTCTCTCGAATGTTCTTTGGAATGCGGGTTTCAAGGGCGTGAAGGCCAGCTGTGCCTTATTTTCGGCGCCCAAGGAGCGATAGAGCGGTCCTGCACCCATGAAGGCGACGCATGCTCCAGCAATGGACAACTCGAGAGGGGACTGCGACGGTAACGACATCAAATTGCGGTCCTGATGCACATGAGGGCTACTGTCCAGTACGGCATTCATTTTATGTAAGGGAGGAAGAGGTTTAAACGACTGTCTCCCTTTGGACAGACGCACAATCCTCCCCTCATCCATGTGCGGAATTACAGCAAGTTACTCTGCTTCGCCAGAAGCTGCTCTCGACACCGCCACCCTCAGATCCGAGCTCCTTTCGTCTGTAGCTGCGTTGGGACATCGTGGGCCTGATTCGACTGGCGTCTACGTATCAGAAGATGGTCGTGTCGGTAAGTCGGAGACTTGGTCGTTGGACAAGAGCTTTCTAATCGTGTACTCATCTAGGCCTCGGACATGCAAGACTATCCATCATTGATGTCGAAGGAGGCGACCAACCCCTTCACGACTCTGCTGGTCAAGTACACGCAGTTGTTGGAGGGGAGTTGTATGACTACGCCCAATTGCGTCAAGATCTGGAGAAGCAAGGCTGCACTTTCCTGACCAACTCGGACTCGGAGCTGGTCGTCCAACTGTATGTCGTCGGATTCCATCAGTCAATGACGGTATGCTAACAAAGCCTTAGGTACAAGGTTCACGGGGTCAACTTGATCCACCACCTTCGTGGCGAATTCGCATTCGTGCTCTATGATTCCAATCGCAAGTTCTTGTTCGCAGCCAGAGACCGCTTTGGCATCAAACCCCTATTCTACACCTTGGTCAATGGACGGTTACTCATCGCCAGTGAGATCAAAGCATTCACGTCGTTTGGTTGGAAGGCAGAATGGGATGTTCAGAGCGTACTTGAGATGGGCGAGTTCAATGACAACAGGACGGTCTTCAAGGGCGTTTTCAAGGTATGTCCTTCTCACTCAAGCAACGTGAATTGAAGTATTGACCCTGCTGCCAGCTACCACAAGCTCATCAACTCACATTCACGCGTACTGGACAACTTAAGATTCAACCATACTGGGATCAATCCTACCCGCACCCCCAAGTAGTCGAGACACGTTCAGTCGAAGACATCATCCAGGGTGCAAGAGACCACCTCGTCGACGCCGTCCGTGCACGCCTGCGCTCTGACGTCCCGCTTGCTATTTATCTTAGCGGCGGGATCGACAGTGCCGCAATCGCAGGCATCGCCTCCAGCCTCTTGAAGGAGAAAGATCCCTCGGCAAAAATCACCACCTTCACGCTGTCCTTCCCTGGTGCGTAGATGGCCGAATCACGCCTTGCCGAGGTGGCTCATCGCTTCTCTCGCTTACTCCTGCAGATCGCGAAGACCTTGACGAAGGACCTGCGGCTCAGAGGATGGCTGAGCTGATCGGAGCGGAGGTCAATATGGTGAAACCGACCGAGGCAGATCTTATCTCGAAATTTGAACAAGTGGTGTACAACATCGAACAGCCGGTGTATACTCTTCACGCTTGCGGGAAACTCATTCTCTCCGAGCATGTTAGACGACTGGGATACAAGGTTCGTTTCCTTTGAGCATATACGATGCTCTTTCTGATGTCCGGCCCTTAGGTGGTCCTGACAGGCGAAGGTTCTGATGAAGTCATGGGAGGGTATTCATTCAACGTTCTTGACTACATCAGGGCCCCAGACCCTGCCAGCTCTTCGCTCGGCTTCCCCTTACCCTCGCCTCCAGAACTTGGCTTCATCCTCAAGATGGTTGAAAGCATGCCTCCGCCGCAGGATCATACTTCCGTCAGCGACATGTCATTGGCGGACAGTCAACTCGCTCGCTCCATGGTTGGCGGCATCAGCAACCCTCGCGTGTGGGCGACCATGAGTGCGCCCGTCAAGCTGTTCCATCCCGAGGCGCTGAAGACATTTGGAGTGCCCGATCATACTTTGACTATTGTGGAGGGTTTGAGACCGGAAGCGAGAGCGAAGGCTATCAGTGGAAGCTGGCATCCTCTCCATACCGCTGTGGTGAGTACTCAGCTTTGGAGTTTGGAGTAGAAGATCTAATCGCTGAACCGCAGTATACATCGACGAACACCATCCTGCCTCTACTTCTGAATCAAGTCGGCGACCGGCCCGAAATGGCCAACTCAGTTGAGGGACGTCAACCTTTCCTGGACCACAAGTTCGTCGAGTATATGAACAACGTCCCTCCGTAAGTACCTCCTGACTAGTTCCTCCTTCTTCAATAACGGAATCTTTCCAGATCGTTGAAAATATTGCCACAGAAAGCACCAAATGGCCAATGGTTCTTCACCGAGAAATGGATTCTCCGCCAGGCTGTCAAGCCCTACGTCACAGAGGAGATATACTCGCGCAAGAAATCCCAGTACAACGT